>WTXK01000104.1:0-135585 GCA_025769895.1 Lactarius psammicola
CCCGCCCTGTCGCACGCTCACACAACAGCAGCCGACACTTCGTCTAATCTACTCACAGGCTGTCTTTTCTTATTGGTCTTCTTCCGTTGTTTGTGTTTGTCACCACATTGATGCATGAACGGCGATCACGATTACTCACCGGCCATCTATACACTTTTCTCTCATCCGCAGCAGATCTTCTCCTCCTCGTTCCCACCACTAACACCCGTCAGTTTCTAACCCACTACACCGCCCCTTTCATTTCAAAGCTTACAAGCCTTCCACACACTTTTCATGTGTGTTCACAATTTCAATGGTCTATTTATTGTCTTTCGCAAGATCCTCCAACGCAGGACGCTTACTGTCGTCATACCTTCTTTTCATCCCCTTACCTCTTTTATCTCCGTTCGTTCACTTCTCAAATGTTCACAGGACATTGTCTTCCATAAAAACAAATACAACTGTTTCTTTAGTAAACGATGTCCAAGACCCCTTCCACCATTTCGCAAGCTTGGGGGCGGGGGTGGGGTAACACCGTTCCGTGCTCCCGCATCACCGACACCCCCATTATCTTCTGCTTCTCTCTCCGACACTCGCGCAGCCATTCTTTTGAAGCTATCCTGACTTTGTCACGCTGTCAACGCTCTCGTTTCCTCCAACCGTCGGCCGAGGGTTGCGCTCTTTGTCTCGGGCAAAGTTGCGCCTAACATTGCTTCATTTTTATCTAAAATTTCTTACTTTTTGTTTGCGTTTCATCTTTAGTGCGCCTCGTTGGCCATGTTCTGGTCACCCTTCTCGTATCTCTCAACCCGCTGTTACTCTCGTCCCTATACTCGTAGTACTTTCCGGTTCCCAATACGCCGTCTCCATTCTACAATACCATAGCTCGTCGTCGACGCCACCATCATCGGGTTTCGAAGGCGTTTTGGGGTGGTCCCACCCAAGCCTCTGTCTCTCCGTCGATATCGACATAACCTTGACTTTTGTTTAGCTTTTCCCCCACTTTCTCGTTCTCCCTCACAAACATCGACTTAGCGTTTCTACTTTGTTCGACCCTACTTACCTGTTCGCGACGTATATAGGGCCTCATGAATTGCTCAATATAATTATCAGTCCTCCGAGTTTCCCCCTTCTACACACACACGCTCTCACGTGAACGCTTTCTAGCTCGTCGGGGCAGGTCTAAGTTGAAGACTTCCGCACGCTCGCTCGACCCGCGTTCCCGCTCATCTTCTTTCGACTTTGCAGATTCCTTTCGCGTCTTTGACGCTACTTCGCTCGCTCTTAGCACCCTGTCTCGCTAGCCAGCCTACTCTCGTCGCCAACTCGTGCTCGCAATCGACATTTTCCCGACCCTTCGGTGTTCACACTCCTTCCCCTTCCGTTCCGGCTTCGGTCCATTCAGACTCGTGCTCGGACTTCCAACTCTTCAACGTTGCGTGACTTCAAGAGTTGCGAGCAAAGTTCCCTTATCGAAGCCTATCGACAGTGACTCAGTTCCCTCCTTCACTTGTCTATTGTCCCCTTTCGTCGCCTTGCTTCGCCCCTTCGTCATCGGATCTCGCTTTCTTTCGCTCACGAGCGCGAACCCTTCCACCAGCAGCTCCGTTCCCTACTTCAACCAACACCTCTCTCGACCTCACGCCTGTCCGACCTCGGACTAAGTCCTCGATGTTTCTAATCTCCCCTCCTTTCACTCAGATTCCACTCTCAGTTCTAGCAACACGATTTGGTTGCTCGCGTTCGCTCGGACTCGGCAACAACTTCCACACTTTCCCCTCCTGTCTGGTCTCTCTCTACCCGCTCTTACTCACACACGCACTTTTGAGCACGTACAGCGTCGTATGCATCAAGAACTTGCAGCGAGGCCCACAACTCCCTAGTTCTTTCTATTTATGTCAGATCCTACTTACTCTGCATACGACTTTAAGTTAAATAACATCATTTTCATTCATCGGTCATGCCATAAGTCGACGGGGTCGTACACTGGTCGTATACGTGTTGGAAAGTCAAAAATAATAACAATATTGAGGCTCCGAGAAACGCAACGACACACCGAGCTGGACGCGAGCGTTGCAACGAAAGGAGGAACGACCGTGCACGCAGCAGAGCTTTGGCTCACACATGTGCTATGGTTAATAAGGTGGTGTTACATTGATGAGCCTTTCTCCAGCTTGCACTGGAAACATGGGGTCAGAATCGGGTAGTAAGAATGATAAGAGCCTTATTCTCTCGACGATTTCCTCGATAATTGATTTGGAGGCTTGTGCGAACTTGGGGGACTATTTGTTAGTGCCATTCCGGGCCCAGAATTCACGACGCACCGTTCTTGCGCTTCGACATCTGCAGGGTGAGCCCGTTGCCATTGATCCAGGTCTGGAGCTCCGAGACTTGAAGTGTTCTGAGCGACGCGGCATCTGGGCGAGCACCCTAGAGGCTGTGGGTAAGCTGGAGTCCACGCCGACCAAAGGCCGCCTCGCCTCGCCTAACGCCTGAAGGCCCCTGCGTGGGTTCTGTGCTGGGGCAATGCTGGGAGTGTAGAGTAGGTTCCTGTGGGAACCTCTGGTGGCCGCTGAGTGCATGCCGACATCTACGATAGGGGTGGAACACAATGTTGAGCCCGACATCGGGAAGGCGGACGACGGACGACGAGCGTGTGACTCCCTCCGGACCGCTGATGACTAATTCTGACTCCTGAGTGACTTGACTCTGGTATCTTGAGTCTGGATGTTATTGAATCACAATGTCACGACATCGGGTCTCATGTCACATATTTTCACAGTGAAGCACTTGAATATATTTGAATAATATTGAAAATATTTTTCACAATATCTTTTAGATAGATTATCCATACACATTGTGAATTACTTTGATGGGGATATGGGAATCATATGACTGAATTCATTATGATTGTAATCAGTGTGTACTAAGTACTTTCATCCTAAACTCATTGTGAACTATATTATGAATATGATCATGATGTTTTGTGCACTTATTTTTGAAACACTTTTAGAATATTTTTTCTATTAAATTAGCATAAATGCAACCTTAACATCTTAAAATGCCCACAGTGATTGGAGGCATGTTCTCGCAAAGTGATCAGGGAGCGGATGGAGAGGGGTTCGAATGCAGTAATGAGCTGTCCTACCACAGAGCAGAACAGAAGCCATGCTTTTCGGTGTGTGGTGTATCCTTCAAGGACTTCCTTGTATAACTTGTCCAAGGGGTCTTGTCCATCACGATCTGTCACGGGTTTCAAAAGATGGTTTATACACTCTCTTTTGCTAAACGTGAAGCATTCAGAAGGATCTAGGATGAATCCACCGGCAACGGCTGCCCACTGAAACAATCCCTCTGCCTTTCTTGTCAACATGATGCCATGTTTTTCGAACTCATCTGGAGGAAGTAACATCTGAAGGTAGGTGAGTATATCGTCATCTGTTCGAGCTGCCAGCTGAGAATCGTTCATATATTTTATCCTGGCTGACAGCGCTCCATCGAATGCAGATAGGATGCCATCCTCCGGCCTCGAGGTGATAAGCACACAAAAGTTTGATGGCAGTTTGGAGAGGTTTTTGGCAAGAAATGTGTGTAACCCGTTTCTACCAGTTGTGTCTCTGCACTCGTCCAAGGCGTCAATTACGATAAGAATAGGACCAATGATGTGCAGACCTTCAAGCGGTTTGAGGATAAGGTATTCAAAGAGTGTGGGATAGTCACGTGTACGAACACAAAGAGAAGAGTCGTCCTTAACAATCCTTCCAAGCGCGGCCTTGAATGAAGGGTAGTGGTTGGAGAGATTGCGAGCCAGAGTTGTGAAGAAGTGGTAAGCCTCGTGTTTAGATTGCTCCTTCCACAAAAAAATGAAGGACGATGTAAGACGGCACATTTTATCGAAGCAACGCACGATCTCGTGTGCGATCAACAACTTTCTGGTGCCTGCCTGTCCGAACAGAAAAAGACTACGCTCAGAGCTGGGACTGTTCACCCAATTAACGACGAAGTCCAAGAAGGCCATGCACGTTCCTGGAAGGCAGCCCTTCTCAGGCATGAACTGTGGGCCTGTCCCATTCAGTATTTCTCTGATTTTTGCATCTAGCTCTGAGACAATTATCAGATTGGTGACCTTCAAGTTATTGGGACTATGTACCAGCATCTGAAACTTGGCTTGATACCCACTTCAGCTGGGTAGCTACTCCATCAAGCCGACTCGCCATCCTGTCAAGCTGACTGGAAATCCTGCCAACATTGGCCGAAATTATCCCCACATCATTCAGAATTTGGAGCACAGTTATCTCTATAGTGATGGTGGCTTGATCCAAGAAAGCCTTTTGAAGTTCGGTCAGAGTGGTGCGGAAGTCCTCAATTTGTTTGTTGACTTGGCCGCTGAGATTGACCAATGTGCGCTTCCCTGAAAATTGCATGTTTACATTGGCTAATGAAGTAGTTCAAGACGATGTACAGAATCGTGGGTCCTTTCCATAAGATTGGATGAAGTCACTGCAATTACAGACATGCTGCAACATAAGAGTAAGGATCTGGGCCTGCTTGGACTCGCGCTTCATAGATTTCAAAATGTCTTCCTGGTTTGTGAAATCAAACACATCGTGCATGGCTACAAGTAGGGTTCAGACGTTGTCGTCATTTTGGAACTGTTCTAGGAGTGTCTAGCATCCAGATTAACATGATATCAGTGTTTCCTTTCGACAATAATGCAAATTAATGCACCTTGGGAATTGCTAATAGCAGGCCACATGCCATCTTTGCGTACAGGTGAAGCTGAGAGCGAAAGTCAGCTCGATCAGGCATAGAGTAAAAGGACATTATGCTATGACGTACTTCTGAAATAGGGCTCACAGTATCTATCACCCACCTAATTCTCGCAACTGCACTCTCCCATGTACTCGGGAGATTAATCACCTTGGTGGCATCATTGGCGTCATGGAGAGCACTCTTGGCAGGAGACATCGCTGCTCAGACATCGGGAACTGGTATAAGAGTGCTAGTCCCAACGGGAACGTGATTTGTCAGAGGTGAAAGAGGCTCGGGGGCAGTGGTGACTATAGATGGTGTGGTTTCGAAGGAGTCTCGGGCCATTGTGGGCTTTGTAACTTGTTCCATAGGCGAGACATCTATAGTGTTAGTGGCATTGATAGACAAGATCGGATGCACTAACAGCATGATTCTGTCTTTACACGAAAAGATTGTGAAAAATTGATGACTAATACATAAAGATTTTACAAAATCCATACTTGGAAAATTATTGTAAATGGACTTTAAGTCCATTCAGGGATTATCAGATGAGAAAAGCTGTGAAAAGACTTAACAATTATATATGAAAAAGATATATAGTTTATGTTGCAATTGTCCTTAAGAAAAGCTGTGGCATGAATTTAAAGTCTTTCCACAATTTCTCAAATACAGAAAAATCCCTGAAAAGACATAAAGTCCATACCTGTCACACCTGTCACACACTTTTTCACAGTCCATTCTGTGGCCGCATTCAGAAAAGATTTAATGTTTTTTCATTGAAAAATAATTTAACAATTTCTGTAACATAACACTTCATGTAAAAATTTAAAAGTTATCCACAAAATCAGTAAGCCAGTGGGTTGCCTGAAACTTACATAATATACTATTTAGAGAAAATATCCATAGATAATATATTCAATAAGTGTCAGAATTAGAGGCTCACAGTGTCAGAGTGTCAGAGTGTCAGACAGACAGTCAGTTAGTTAGTTAGAGTGTCAGTATGGAAAGCAGGAGTGAGCAGCCCATTTTTTCGAAATGGGAAACTCAGCTAAGCTAACCGAGATCTGGATCCAGCTAACCAAGATCTGGAGCCATGTTTCCGGAATCGCAAAACCTCAACCCATCTTCGAATTATATAATTCCCAAACCAGGCCTTCATCCTGGGACTTTGTCTCGCATTGGTGCTCACTGTCATGGTTGCTCTTTCTTTGGTGACTCAAATCGGTCACCATCTGTCACAGTCACTGGCCATGTGCAAATCAATCAGGGTCCGTGCGCTCAGGGTCCACTTGGGCGGTCCAGTTTATCCCCCATGTTGGTGGGCGTTCTTCCCTACCCTGAGGGTGGCCGTCCCCTCCCATGGTTGTCCCTTCTCTCCATCAGGGGAACATCAAGGTTCATTCGTACATATATCACTTGTCCTACCACTAAAACCTCAAGTGTTACTATCTAGGTCTCCTTTGGTTCATTTCTTCCACCAGTTTTTCGTCCTGCCTTCGTCGATCTTGACCGCTTGTGTGTCCATTCTGTTACCTTCGTTGTGGTGCGTTGTCTGGTGAGCAGCCTCTTCGTTGTCCATCTAGCACCTGGCTAATACACCTTTTCTTGCATACCTAGTGTCATCCTCCACATTGCTGCATTTCTCTCCTGCTGGTCCATGTCCATGGCCACTTTTTCTAACCCAGCACACCCATTCGTGTGCAAGGGTACCACACTGCTGCCTCTCTTTTTGTCACTTCATTCCCAAGCCCGGACGACCTACCCGCCACATGCTATCTGACTACAACATCCAGAAAGAGTCCACATTGCACCTTGTGCTTCGCCTTCGTGGTGGCATGCAAATTTTTGTGAAGACCCCGACAGGGAAGACCATTACCTCAGACGACCCCGTATTCACCGTCTACCCCCAACATGCCCTTGCCTCTGCATGCCACACATGACGCCACGTTCGACAACAGGGCCGACTTTCTCAACAGTGTCACGTGTTCCGATGGTCTGAATGGTCTCACGTTGCGGTTCCTAGGTTCAGCAACATACCCTCATGCCCTTGTCCCCTTTCATTGGCGGTGGATTTGATGTTGTGTGGAATTCGGCTAACTGTGGCACGTGCTATCTTACATTCCATGTTTTTATATAATACTGTTTCCAATGGGACCGTCCTCATGTTCTGTGTGTGTGCCTTTACATGTTCCCCTTGGGTCGTAGCTGCATAGTAGTTTGGTTTTCACCTTCACCTGCTGTCTCACGTTCCTTCACCCCTTACTTCTTCACTTTCTACAGTCCTCACACCCTGGTCTGCTGTGCTACGGTGCCATTATGGCACCTACAAGGCATGAGTGGACAAGAACAAAAGCATCACCGATAGGCTTACCAAGTCAGTCCCAGCAAGATTTCTTCCTGAACTCTTCCTGTAACTTTTCAACATCTCTAGCACCAATCAGACATACAACAGCAACTACAGACAAAGTTTGCCCCGGGACACAAACAAATCAACACCTTCCTTGCTGTAAGCTCCCAGTCCCATTGCCTGTGTCACTTATTTATCTCAGCCTCATCTTTCACAGCTCCAAACGACACACTCTGACCAATTCTCGAACTCTACTTCCATCTTGGCATGAGCAACAAGGATATTGCCACCTCTGTAATGGATCACTTTGACCCTGCGCGTTATGGTATAAGGTATGTTCCTCACTATTATTACGACCTGATAACTTCATTGCCTTGTCTTTGTAGTGTTTACACAGTCCGTCGCCGATGCAAAGATTGGGGCTTAGAAAGCACATGCCGACAAAAGCACATGGTTCAAAGCATCTCTGCTTTTGTTGAAGACATCAAGAAGCACTTTCCTAATTGAGGTGCCGAAATGATTAGGAAAGCCTTACTGCTGGAAAATAAGATTCGGGTACCAAGGTGCGTCGATGTCTCACATTCCGGATATGAATAACGACACTTTTCAATTATTTAGAACTATTATTTCTGAGTATCTCAGACAGACTGAGCCAGATGCTGTTGACGCACAGCGGTATAAACAGTTTAAAAGGCGGACTTTTGTAGCTATTGGCCCAAATGAAATGTGGTCTCTTGATCAGCACAATAAGTTCAAGTGTTACGGACTTTTCTTTCATGTTGGCCTTGATCCATATCCGGGCGTCATCCACTGGTGCAAGGTTTGGTGGACCGTTAGAAACCCCAAGTTGATTGCACGCTTTTACCTTGATACAGCCCGGTTCATTGGTGGTATGTACTCGTATTTCCGATGTAAACACACTTAATGTTTTTATCTAGGCATTCCCCTCATCACTCAAAGTGATCCAGGGACTGAAAATGTCAATGTCACTTATGTACAAACAGCACTCCGCCATCAGATGGAGCCTTCTCTAGATGGGTTGATTCAGCATCAATGGTTCTGTAAACATGGAAATATCAAGCCCGAAATTCACTGGTCTGTTTTCCGAAGAGATTGGGCTGTCGGATTTCAAGCCTTGCTTGACGAAGGGGTTGATAGTGGATATTATGACATCAGAGATCCCCTTGAATGGTATGTAAATACATTCTTTCTTTGGTATCTTGAAAACCACTGATAATATATCAGTCTTGTGTTCTGCTTCGTCTTCATCCCATTCATTCAGCGAGAGGTTGATGCCTGGGTTCACCAACGCAATTGGACTAAACATCGCTCTGATTGAAAGAAGGTTCTACCTAATGGGATCCCTATGATAATTTTGCAAAAGCCACACAAATGGAAAGCTGCAGATTATAAGGTGCGTGACACTCAGATTCACGTCTTACATCGTCCACATATATGCCTAGATCTCTGTACCCCCAGAAACCCTCAATGAGATCGAGAAGAAGTACGCACCTCCTGATGACCCTGTCTTTGAGCTAGTCCCACATGTATTTGCGGTGCACGCAAACACTGT
Organism: Lactarius psammicola; assembly: GCA_025769895.1. Taxonomy (NCBI): domain Eukaryota; kingdom Fungi; phylum Basidiomycota; class Agaricomycetes; order Russulales; family Russulaceae; genus Lactarius; species Lactarius psammicola. The sequence goes on from WTXK01000104.1 coordinate 8,652, forward strand.
CTGGACTGCCATGGGTTCTCCACAGCCACAGTTCCACAATGCGTGGGAAATTTACTTACACATCCGTGATGCCCTCTGAGGTATCACACAGGACGGAATGCTGCAGCAGGTTCTTTCCAGCGTTTCCGCTACTCCTGAGCCTCAGCATTGTCTGGATGAAATACCTGCAGATCTCAAACCTACTGATGAGGACGACCTCTTGATTGTAGAGGACTCTGACGATGAGGGTAGCACTTTGGTTATTGACCTTACAGAGGATGAAGACCACGACAAAGACAACAACTCAGAGGGACATAGTATTGGTTTAGATTTTTTTTAGTTGACACTCCTCACTCATAGTATCTACATCTACAAGTTGCTCTTTAATTAATGTTTGGTGCCATTATCAGGGCAGATCAGCTACATTTATTGTTTCTATGCGAAGCCATGTCCCGAGTCTACAGGTGCTCCATTTTCTCGTAAATCATAGCTGTTGCCCTCCCTCCCCCCCTCCCCCTGCCATGCCTATCTGGCCGGTTTACGCTGTTCGCTTGTTGTCCTCCACCTCGCCACCTAGCATTGGGCAAGTCTATTTGCCCCCACTGTGGGCTTTTCTCAGAAACGAGGGAATCAACGTGGACATCGAGGCTCGTCACTCCCAAAACTCGTAGGTACCACTCATGAAGCTACAAGACAGGAAGCATGGCGGAGGGCTCTCAAAGCTGCTGGAACATGGTGTGTGTTCTCCTTCAATGGCGGTCCAACCTATGGTGACTGTATGGGACATTCACTCTGATCAACTCATTTCCGCCTTTCTTACAGTGAGTCCTTATTACTACCTCACTAGGCCTCACTACCTAACAACTCTCTCTGAAGCGGCAAAGCTTTCCAGTACCACATATAAATATGCTTCATGACTTCATCTCATTCTGAGTGCTGGAGCCAACTTAGAGGCCAGACGTGCCTGAGATGCTGACTTTCGGCTCCATCCCACTTATGTCTCTCAATTCCATCATCTGGTTCCATCACCTTGTCAATCACGCTGCCGATCCCTCCCTCTTCCCATCAACAACTTGCTCATTGTTGGCCCCAGCTTCAAGTCCAACCCATCCACGTACCTGGGCTTCCCCATCAATCCGGATGCGCACGTGCCCCTGTCCAAGCCCAAGTCAAGGAGCAGGTCCGTTGTGAAATCAAGACCCAACAGAACTTCCAACATCCCAATGTGCTCTACCTCTACGGCTACTTCCATGACAAGGGTGGGCTTTACAAGCAGCTCACAAAGCATGGCCTCTTCTCGGAGCGCTGCAGTGCCGTCTATATCGACCAGATGGCCAATGCCCTCTCCTACCTCCTCTCGAAGCATGTCATCCACAGGGACATCAAGCCTGAGAACCTCCTAGTTGGCATCAACAACAAGCTCAAGATCGGCAACGTTGGCCTTTGGCTGGAGTGTGCATGCACTGAGTAGCAAGTGCACCACCCTCTGCAGCATCCTTGACTATCTCCCACCTGAGATGGTCAAGGGCCACAAGCACGACAAGAAGGTCAACTATTAGGCCCCTGACATGCTTGCACACAAGTTCGTCATCATCTTGCCCCCATTTAAGGAGATGTCCAGGTACAATGGTTCGTCTTTGTTTTACCTTATCTCCTCATGGCCCCAAGTTCTTTAGTGCTAATGGGGATCCCCCAATCATGCAGCACCAAACCACCTTCAAGGGCCACGACCTCATAGGGCTTGACTTCAGCAGCACCAGCATGCTCAAAGTTGGTGGCTTGCATGTGATCGACTGGTTTGACAACTGTTCACTCTACCTCCTCAAGGTGCCCAGCCACACCCTGGAACACATATGTGAGGTCCTGCTACATGGTGCTGTTCCATGAGTTGATGCCATACACGATTTCAGATCCTGCTACAGCTGTGTGACGCTTGCAGTGCCACAGGCATTTAACGCCCTAATCTTGAGGTTTTGGAGGTCAGTGCCCTTTAGTCCATTTCATCGACATCTTTCTCAACTCTCTATATCTCCCAGGAATGACTGCCTAGTATTTGCGGATGTTAAGCTACCTGTAGAAGTAGTGAACTTGGTATTTGATTAATGGGATTTCTTTTAGTCCGCTTTTTGGACGAGCAAGTTCTCTGTGACTATCACGCATGGCATGACACTAGACTGATTCGGTATGGCTTGGTGGGACTGTGCTAATTTAAATTCAACAATTCGAGGGTGTTTCACATTTTTCAACATGGCGTTCTCTCTCCCTTCTCCTTCAACTCCCTCATGGAGCAAGCCTCTTCACCTCTTGAAGTTTCGGTGACAATACCCTCAGCTGTAGCATCAGACTCGGGTGTCCAATTTCAGACTTTGGAGGTCGAGAGGACACTGGACTTGTCTCAGGCTACTTATGGCACACTCATCGTTAATTGTGAACGCAAAAGCTGCCAAAGTCTGGTTCCACAGGCCACAGTGAGGAAGGTCAAGGCACGAGAGCCCAATGGCACAACCAAGGTAATATTGGTTTGCCAAAATTGTTTCAACCACTACCAGGCGAAGTCCTCCACCTCCGCAAACCGTAAGTGCTTGTTCTCTTTTTTTTGGACACAATACTAATGCCTCATCTCTTGCTGTTTGCAAGTTCTGTTCGAGCTGGCCAGTCAACCACCTGTCCTCTCCCTTTGCTCTCCGTGCCCTTTTTGCCCCTGGTCTTCTGACCTCCATTGTGCCTCCCTGTTGAGTGACAGTGAGTCATCACAAGAAGCAGATTCTCTCCATGATGCTGGCAGTGTGCAGTTGCCTTGGCATCAAGGTCACCATGCCCAATAACTCCACCACGTTTGCCATTGTCCGCTCCACTGTCTCCTCCATTCCTTCACCCTTGGTGGATGATGTCTCTGCTCTCAGTATTGGCAGAGCCCCTGCTTCTGCAGCTCCCTCAGTTGCATCTGCCTCACCCACTCGCTCCAGCATGAGGTCAGGGACATCTGGTGTGTATTCTAATTTATGTCCTATCATCTTACTGATCTGCCACATTCATCCATCACATATTAGCCTTCCGTGCTCATCCGCTTTCCACTATGGGCAGAGGATCTCACCATGGGAGTGCAGTGGTGTCTCGTGCATCATCCAGAGGTCACAGTGTCAGCAGCTAAGCATGTTGTACTCCTGTGTTGGAAAGATGTATATACAAAGTCTCTATTATCTTGTAACACCAATTGAAGGGTTGTCTCAACAAACTCTGGTGTAGCAGGCCACATATGGCATTTTGGAGCAAAGTCTGAATGGAATAGTCCAAATCACATGGGATCAGAGTAAGCCATATGTCACAAGAAGTGAGGCGTGCCTTGTGTGAATCATGGCACAAATAAGTATCTATTAAGGGCATATCAAGGGGCTTTGTAATGGTTAAGCACATGTCCATCGGAGCAAGGCGATGGAGCATGGCCCATCCTTTGCATAATATGCTTGATTACCCTGACATCACTTGCACTAACATGTCAGTTGTACTATGTATGATACCAGGGATTACAGAGAATGGACACATATAATATACAATTAGGATACCAGAAGATGATGGATTGAACAAGACAATCAGTGGTCTTCACAAATAGAACATTTAAGACACAGTGGACCAGCACTGTTTTCACTTAGCCATATCAGACGAGGTAATACACCTCATATGTGGTGGAGAAAGGCTAATATACCTCATATGTGATGGAGAAAGGCCTAGCATGATGTGATATTGCCATATTCACTTTGACCACAATATCACATTTCTCCAACTGGAACTAGTTTCAAAAGGTCAGACAATACCATGTGGTGTGCACTGAACCTACCCTCTTCTAAGTGAACACATAGTGACCTTTGCTGAACCTTACACACACATCACCTTCATCTTCTATTGATTAACACAGAATATATTCCCATATCAATATCAGTCAGACCACCTGGTCTTCCAGTGTAGATGACATAGACGGAGGAGACAATCAAGTGAAGGAGACTAGTGTCTACTCATTTGGGTCTACACTATCACTCCAGAGCAGCAATGGAGTAGGGAGGGATGGCAATACTGTATGGACATGTTTCACATCCTCCTACAACATTGACACATGTAGCAGGTTCATCAGAGAAGACATATGACATCTGACCATCCATACACATCATTCTCTGACCCTGTAGATGTTTCATCATCTGATGCAGAGTCCTTTGATGAGGATGACATGTATGGCTCAGACCATAACATAAGGGAAGTTGTTATGGAGTCTTTGGATGAAGAACAGGTAGAGGGGTCACAATGCTTGGATGACAGAGTGGTAAGTGCTTGGGCATTTCTAGCATGACCAATGTTTGTTTGACAATTCTCTGCTATGTATGACATTACCGCATTTGTTACGATTTCTTGCCTTGCGACGCACTGCTAAGGGGACTTCTACTCATTTTCCCTGAAGTTGACGCCATGCGTCCCTCTATCCATGGACTCCTATCTTTGCAACTCTTTCCCCTGTGTCATACGACCTGTCTAGATTCCCACATGCCACATACGTCATGGACAGCTTTGTCTCTATTATCTTTGCCATCATTCCCCTCGACGTCACCATTGCGCTTGACCCCTCACATGTCTGCCTTTATGGACAGCTTCGCTTCTTTATCCTTGACCCCCTTTCACATCTGACGTCCCTTGTGACCCCCTTCTTGACTGATAGGCATTGCGCCTTTACTATACACTGATTGATGCCTTCTACAATACATTCTGCGATGACCCATGACTGAATACTATACGCCATGCCTTGGCTGCCACTTGGTCCTCTGACTACCGCGTGTCACTGATAGTTGACTCATGACCCTGTCTTATCTCTGACATCATATGATACCTGTCGCGCTCATGTGTTCCTCATAGTGCCATCTGTTTACCTACTATGTTGCCCTGTTGTTGTCTCTTTGGGCTTGTACTAGTATATAGGTCATAGTCGGACTGGCTTGTACAGCAGTTCTGACTTCTTGTGTAATACCACATCAGTACTCGCAAACCCGTCTTCGACTTGCCTTTGCGCTTAAGTCCCTTGCTCGCCTTCGTGCCTGAGCTCCATCTTCCCTGAACTAAGGTCGATAAGCTCTCGAAGCTAGTTCGACTCTTATTCATCCCCGAACTGAGTCCTAACCGACTTGCTCTACCAGAACTTCCGACAGTTGACTTAGAAGTACACGTCGTACTTAACGCCCCTGTGGTGGCGTTACAGCATTGGCTATACTCATACCTTAGGACCATATGGACATAGGTCAGACATGTTCCAATGCTCCCCACAGTGTGGCTACATCATCCTCTGACATGTACTCATCCAATGCAGAGGCAATTAACTATTGTGGATCAGACAATAGGATTGAGACCACGAGTGGGTCCTCAGATGATGAACAAGGAGCAGACACATCTCATTCAGTCAAAGACATGATTGTGAGTGTATGTCCATCTCTACAACATCTGAAGTTTTGACATGGGTGCAGGATGGCAATCTAACTGAGATACTTCAGTTAATCCAAAGAAACGCAGACAACATGTCACTAATGGCCCAGGAACTTTGTCGAGCTCTGGGGATTGAAATTAACTCACTATGTCACAGACTGACCAAGACACTGACACATCGGTTATGACTACGATGGTCAGCAGTAATTAGTCATGGACTACTTGTATCAGTCAGAAGATTATCACATGTAAGATAGATGATGACTCATTCCTAGGATAGCTGTACTAGGGTTCAAGCTAGTTATGCTATTGGTTACTTTACGATTTGGGAGGAGCTTTAAAGCCCTCAACAACTGTATATACGGCTCATTGTTCAGACCATGGATCTCCATCCTGGTCTTCTCAAAACCACCGCCATTGTTCGCAACCTAGGACTGACAACTTGCATTCTCTTTCCTTTCACCTTTATCTCCTCTCTACTTCTCATCCTAGCCTTTGTCTTTGGAGTTGTACTCCATGTTGAAGACATCGCAAGTGAAGACACCTTTGATGCTGTGTACTAGGAAGAGTCACGTGCCTACGTCCTCACATTAAGTCTTGACACTTTGTGTATCAGACTGAACTCAGTATTAGTCATTGCCTTCATTCGCACCTAAGTCAGGCAACATTGTTGTGGCAATGTAACATTAAGACCAGGATCCTTCAAAGTGGTGTTGACTACAAGAGACCATTGGGGCATCAATCAAATGTTTAGGCCCTATATCATCGAACGATGCGGAGAACATAACATACCACAAATCTATTTGGGAGCACTCCATTGGAGAACCATCCAAGGAGATACCGGATACTACGTGAACATCCCCACACAACCATCACAGTGGTACCCAGTTGAGTTCAACTTCAAAAACCTTTGTTGGGTAGAGATTGCTTGGAATGCACCACAGAACCACTGGGATGTACTGCAACCCGCAGGACTAGAATATTGTTGTGATATATTAGAACACAACATACAGACAAGGGGTAATTGGGGACCCATCGACAGACAAGATGAAGCAAACATATTAGGGTCATCAAGGACACCTGCACCATCAGAAGCCAGCGAAGAAACTGCTGAGGACAAAAGCGAAAGTGAACAGCATGAACAAGAGGTGGCAATCAAAGAAATCACAGAACTCGCAGAGCAAATTGCAATCAGAGACGCAGCCGCAGAACCAATCTTTTCAGCACCACAAGCTGAGTACCCAATAGTACCTCAAATGGCCACAATGACAGAACAAGTGCAAGTGTGCATATAAGCACCAACACAAGAGCCAATTGGCACAATTGACCCCAACACAGGGCATAGAATTATGCAAGACGGACAAAGAATTGCGGACGACAATATTGCGCTATACCGTGCAGTAGGACCGGACCACGCTGATCCTCCAAGTGGAGGACAAGGGGGATTCCAAGGAAGAGGACCACCTGAAGATCCTGAAAATCCCTGGAGGGGAGGAGACCTGCCTGATGGATGACCACCAAATAGAGGATTCCCAGGAGCCCCAGGAGGAGGCGCACCAGGAGGAGGAGGAGATCCTAATGCAGGACTCAATGTAGCCATAGGGGCAACCCGATCAGATAAGTTCATTGGTAACCCTCCCATTACATTCACTGGTGATTGTACCAAGACAGAACAGTTCCTCACACAATGGGAACTTTACTGGGGTGTCAACAACAACAACCCCGTTATGATCAACCCATATCAGCAAAGCATGCTGTTTTTCACCTTTATACAAGGTGATCTTGTCAACAAATGGATTGTTGCAATGGCCAGATGGATTGGTGACCAAGTATGACACAATGGAGTCCTCAGCACCAATGAATGGCTGTGGAACGAAATAGTAATGGCTTTCAGGAGGTGATTCACAAATACCCTTGAAAGGGAGCAAGCTCATACTATACTAAAATGGGGTATTAAGATGCAAGAAGGTGATGTAGATGCATATGTCACCTTATTTAAGAAACTGGCATGACAAGCAGGATACTGACTGGATTCCACCCTCACAATTGACTTCTTCATAAATGGGCTACCACGTGGACTATATGAAGCCTGCTACCAATTCAACAAACTGCAAACATACACAGAATGGAAAAATGCGGTCTTAAACAGACAGGAGAAATATATTCACATGAGGGCTCACCTCAATCAAAGGAGCACGAGCAAATCAAACACTGACACATGGATTCCACATATGCCAGGAGGATTCCAACACACTAACAATCCCAATGCCATGGACACATCCACAGGAAGAACCAGAGGAAGACTTGTGGAAGCAGAGGAAGTGCTTGAACACTACGAGCAACAGAACAAACCCCGCAACCCACCGTTTCCACCAAGGCAGGGGTTTATACAATGTGGCAACCACCACGACCTCAGGGAAGTGACCTGTTATAACTATCAAAAGAAAGGTCACATCAGTTGCCAGTGTACCATGCCACGTCAAAGTCAAGGCAGATATGTCAAAGCCTGCGAAGATGAAGACTATGAAGCACAAGTGGCCACTACAAACAATAGGCCCGTAAGCGCACAAGAACGTGCTGATCAATTCTTTACTGGAGTATCGCAGGATATGGATGAAGTAAAGGACATTGTATTTCAGAAGTTGTGGAAGGAGGGTTTTCCAAGCACCTGAACCCATTGGCCTGGGTGAGGGCAGTATGCTGTAACTCTGTGATAATGACTCATTTCTGTTCTCTATGAATTCCAGTCTTGATCTGCACAAGTTACACAATGGCCGAAAAGAAAGCATTAGTGGACTCTGAAGCCACCAACAACTTCATAAAACCTGCATTTGCACGACAAATGGGTATTGGCATCCAACGACTAGATAAGTCCCACAAAATATGAAATGTCGATGATACCGAAAATAAAGCAGGACTCATCACACATTATATGGATCTCAAGGTCATCCATGATGGAAAGGAACAAGTAATGTGGTTCCTACTCACGGACATTGGACAGGAAGACATCATCTTCAGTTACCCTGTGGTTGGCAACATATCAACCAATGATCGATTGGTGTAACACCACCATCAAAACAATAAAAACGCCCACCAAACTCCAAACACTCAAAGTCACACCACTAAGGACCACCATTACTAAGGCCCTTACTGAAGAAAAGAGAGAAGAAATTGTACAAGAATTGGAACTTGAAGAAATCCAAGCAAGAGGAGCCACTACCGATATGGCCATACAAGCAGGCCAATACACGAAAGTGGCAGAATTACCACTGGAATACACTGAGTTTTCCACCCTGTTCAGTGAACAAGCGTCACAAAGATTTCCACCTAGCCGTGCGTGGGACCACACTATCGAATTCAAAAAGGGAACACCAGACATGATCGATTGCAAAGTCTACCCTATGACCCAGGATGAGGACAAATCGCTCAAGGAGTTCCTAGAGGAGCAGCAAGTGAAGGGGTATATCCGACCATCCAAATCCCCTTATGTGTCTCCATTCTTCTTTATTAAGAAGAAAGATGGAAAACTTCAACCAGTACAGGACTATTGATGGATTAACGACATGACCATACAAAACCAATATCCCCTCCTGCTCATCAACAATCTCATTCTTGACCTCAGCAACACCACCATCTACACCAAACTCGACATTAGATGGGGGTATAACAACATACACATCAAGGAAGAAGATGAAGGAAAAGCGGCATTCAAAACATGTTATGGACTTTTCGAACCAGTGGTGATGTTTTTTCGGTCTAATTAATTCTCTAGCAATGTTCCAGGCAATGATGAATCACATCTACAGAGATGTTATCACTAAACATGACCAGTTGGGCACGGCAATACGGGTTTACATGGATGACATCAGAATTGCTACAAGGACAAACTTACAAGGACATATCGCTGCTGTTAAAGATGTACTGGCAGTAGCGAAGAAACACAACCTATACTTCAAGCTGGAGAGATGTTTGTTTCACCAGCTGCGGATGGATTACCTGGGGGTAATCCTTGAAAAGGGGGTAACACGCATGGATCCCACCAAAATTTTGGGCATCTGTGACTGGCCAACACCCACTATTAGCAGGCTCACCTCACAAAGTCAAAGTCTTCTCTGACCACATGAGCCTGCAGTATTGGAGATCCCCCCAAAAGATCAGTCACAGAGTAGCCAGGGAAGTACAGAAACTTATGGAATATGACATTGAAATTCACCACATTAAGGGAACTGCAAATGGCCGTGCCAATGCACTATCACGGCGACCAGATTATGACCAAGGTGAACATGACAACAAAGATGTCACAGTACTCCCAGACCACCTGTTTATCTGAGCAAGCACCACCGAAGCCGCACCAGCATTAGTTCAAGTCATTACACCAGAAGAAATGGAAAGAACAGACCCAATATACCAACAAAGTGAAGAGGTACTGAAACCATGGGTTGATGCTCATCATCTCAAAAAGGTAGAAGGCACATGGTACAAAGATGGCCGATGTGTTGTTACTGGAGGACTTCAAGATTGGCGCACAATCATCAAGGCGCATCATACTCACCAGTGTATGGACACTCAGGTATCACAAGGACGGCACAACTCATCACACGAAGCTACTGGTGGCCTAATATACACAAGGAATGCAATGGAATACATAAAAGGATGTGCCGAATGCCAATGACACAAGATAAACAATTGACCAACAAAGGTGCCACTATCACCTATCTTTCTGATGCCTGAAGCTATGCCATTTGCTACCATTGCACTGGATTTCATCACTAAGCTTCCCTTATCACAGGGATATGACTCCATTCTCACAGTAACTGATCATGATTGCACCAAAGTGGCAGTCTTTATCCCATGCCATGAAGAGATAATGGCAGAAGAAATGGCTGGGCTTTATGCTAAGCATGTGTTCACCAGATTTGGACTACCCATGAAGATCATCAGCGACTGAGATCCCTGCTTCACATTAAAGTTCACATGAGAGCTGTGCAAGATCCTTGGCATCAGTTAAAATATATCAATGGTGTATCACCCATGTACCGACAGACAATCAGAACACACCAATCAATGGCTAGAACAGTATCTAAGGTTCTGAACCAACGAGTGTCAAGATAACTGGTGCTCTTATCTTCCAATGATGGAACTCATGCACAATCAATGGCCTTATGAGATAACACGAAAGTCCCCTTTTGATCTTCTCATGGGATATAACCCACTGCACTGATTGGATCAACAGGCCATCACCTATCCCACAGGTGTTGCTTTGTGTGGAGCAATTCAAAGAAGCTTGAAAAGATGCCAAGGTACTGATGGAGAAGGTGCAAAGACTGTGGATCAAACACAAAGATATGCCCAGGCACAAGATAGGAGACCTCGTGTGGCTAGAAGGATGTCACCTGTGTACAAATCAACCAACTGCCAAACTTGCACCCAAACGACATGGACCTTTTAAGGTTGTTCAGGTGATGTCTGCAGTTAACTATTGATTAGAACTTCCCATGCAGTGGAGCATTCACCCAGTGTTTCACATTGATCTTCTCATGCCTTATCGAGAAATGGAGACACATGGTCTAAACTACCAGTGCCCACCACCAGAGTTGGTAGATAACGAAGAAGAATATGAAGTCAAGAAGATTCTAGACTCTTGGTGATTTGGCAGAAGGCACAAACTGCAATACCTTGTCAAATGGAAGGGATACCCGGACTCTGACAACCAATGGGCTGATAAGGATGACATATTTACCAATAAGGTGATAAGGGAGTTCAAAGATTCAAATCCTGCTGCAGAAACGCATATAAAGCGGATCCATATTGCTAAGTCACCTCATTCCCCTCTCACTACTACTATCACAAACACATCTTCTACTCCTTCGCATGCAATGTCCTCCTACTACTGTGGCACCCCGACGCGTATCTTTGGAGCCAAACTGGACGAAGGACTTCTGTCTCTCAAGGCCACGCAGGGTGTACAGCACACTGCCATCAACACCAAAGCCAACGGAGGAGCTCCACTCACCCATCAAGAAGTCACAGAAGTACTACATTGATTCCCCAATCCAGTGCAGAGCCCAGTGTCCACTCCTCCACTTCAGCAATTGGTGCTCACTGTGCCAGATGGAGGGGACATACAACATCCAGGAAGTGGACATAATGGTGATGCCACTGACCAAGCCATGGAAGAAATGAATGAAAACAGTGGTGCTGGACAACTCATGCAAGTGCCTCAAGAAGTGGCACAAGACTGCAGATGGGGAGTGGAAGAAAATGGCCTGCAGTTGGCGAATCGAACAGTTTGTGTGTGCAGTGGAACAATGACAGCAGCAGAAGGCAGCCAGGCTAACAGAGATATATATGAAGAGGAGGACCAATACTACCCAGCTGAGCACCCCCAGATCACTTATGGAAGCATAAACGACGACACGCCCCACGCAGTGACTACCACTGGTAGCAACATCTATTGGGAGGATGTTCGTGTGGGCTGAGTGGTCATGCACTCAGCAATGGGCGATCTCTGTACCAAGAAGGACCTGCCACCAGGGTTCTGGGAGAATAAAGGTGCCCACTGGATCACATTCCCTATCACAGTCAACGGCGTCACGTGCCAGGCAAAATATATGCAGACCATTATGTGTCTGAACCCCATTGTCCTTGGGGTTATAGACAAGTCTGACCTCGTCTATCTGCAACCACTCTACACTGCACCCATGTATTTGATGCACCAGCATCCCGTCTACTCCCACTACCAACTGACTCATCTCAAGTCACAACACGAAGACAAGTGGATAGTAGACTGCTGCATCTGGGACTTGCACAACGACATGCTCAAGGCTGAGGTCCATCGCTACAGGACCCTGGTAGATGAACAGAAGAGAGTGGAGGCACGCATTGTAGAGCTAGAGTGGGCTTTTGGGTAGGTCAACACAGCTAAGTTGGGCTGTATTTGCAGATTGGAAATGGCTGATGGACTTGGACGGATTAAGGAGCAGAGGGGCTCAATGATGGATCCAGAGGAAGTATGGGATCATGTGGAACGTGGACATCCCACCTGAAAAGGGGGTGATGTCATGGACTGACCAAGACACTGACACATCGGTTATGACTATGATGGTCAGCGGTAATTAGTCATGGACTACTTGTATCAGTCAGCAGATTATCACATTTAAGATAGATGATGACTCATTTCTAGGATAGCTGTACTAGGGTTCAAGCTAGTTACGCTATTGGTTACTTTACAATTCAGGAGGAGCTTTAAAGCCCTCGACAACTGTATATAAAGCTCATTGTTCAGACCATGGATCTCCATCCTGGTCTTCTCAATACCATCACCATTGTTTGCAACCTAGGACTGACAACTTGCATTCTCTTTCCTTTCACCTTCATCTCTTCTCTACTTCTCATCCTAGCCTTTGTCTTTGGAGTTGTACTCCACATTGAAGACATCATAAGTGAAGACACCTTCAACGCCGTGTACTATGAAGAGTCATGTGCCTACATCCTCACATTAAGTCTTGACACTTCATGTATCGGACCAAGCTCAGTATTAGTCATCGCCTTCATTCGCACCTAAGTCAGGCAACGTTGTTGTGGCAACGTAACACACTATCTGACACACTCTATGATCAGAACCTGAGCCCCCCTTGAGGAGACACTTGTATACCTCATATGTATTTTGTGATAGTATTGTTGTTACGAAACGACAGCGCACGTGACCCCGAGCCCTTGGAAGAGGGACAACTGGAAGAAGAACCATTCAGCGATGATCGAGTATGGGCAGCGGTACTCGCCCAAGAAGAGCAACATCATGTGGAAGTCATGCGACAACGGGCCGAGTATCATGGCATGTCACCAAGTACGAACTCACGTGACGAAGAAGAAGTCGAGTGGATGTTACAAGACACGCAAGCAAGGATGGAACGGCTCTCCCTAGAACTGGAGGAGCGGCATTTGCCAGGTGAGTGATCGGCTTATGCACAAACAGCGACACCAGAGTAATCACGTGACCTTTAGGATGGCACATGATGAGTCTAGAAGTGGCTAGAAAGCCATGGACTATGCCTTATCATAGCGCCTTGGAGCATGATAGGTGGACGCATCGTTATTGGACAGGACCCTTATCATTCTTATCTCCTTATCCCCTATCATCGGCATTAAGGGCATGTGTACGTTTATCATTGCATATCACAGACTTATGATATTGTTATCTCGAGGGGCTGTGCTTATCACGCCTCATGGTCTCTTATCTTGGACTTTACTTACCCTTGTGGTTCCTGAATGACTCATTCCTAGGATCGTGGTATTAGGGTTTGCTGGGTTTAAACCTGCACCCTCTTGTGTATATAAAGGCTAAGGATTTCGCTTTCATACCTTAGCTTTAGCAACTTGTATTCTTTCCACCAATCTAGTCTGTTCCCTAGTGCTCTTCGCCTAGTGGTCTATCATCATCTACTTTTGGTGCGATAAGTCAGGAAGAACCAGCCAAGCAGCCCCACAGACAAGGGGAACCTCGGACCATTCACGCCAGTATCGAGCAAGTCAAAGCCTGATTACTAAGGAACGAAGGATCACTTGAACACGATTGGAGTCACATGATCAGTGAACCCCAGCGCAGCATTAAGTCAACGCAATACGGACATGGAACCATAACAATTGTTACATAAAGCAGAGGTGCTCCACATGGCCTCTGATACACATAGCATGGACATAGATCTATCATTAAAGGCTGCCTGTAAATCCATTGAATGTTTTATTGCAAAACATGACACATGTTACAATTTTGAATTGTGTGACATCTGAAACACAACTGAGGATAGCTGTGAGCAAGGTGGAGAAATCATGGATATGGTTTCAAGAATGGCCAAGTGTCATTGGATGATGCTTGAGTTTCATAGAGAGCATGCACACCCACAGAGACAGATTGTTGAAGCACATTTAAAGGGCTAGAGGACACTGTACATCCACCTCATAAACCACCTCCCTTTCACTCAATTCTTTAACAACATTCACCTCATCCACCATGTCTTCAAGGCACTTTGAAACTGTCCAGGACTCTGACACAGAAATCATAGAACAAGTGACATATCATCAGAGGACAAAGAAGGGAATTAAGACTACCTACAAGCAGATCTGCAGTGATCAGCCTCCTGTGGAGAAGTCTGGACAGGCTTCCAACACACAGAGCAGAACTCAAAGGCAGACCAAGGTCCACAATGAAAAGCAACTAGAGCCCCACACTGCCAGGGCCACACAGCTAGAGGAAGACGACATTGGATATATGGATACCCATGAGTTTATAGATGAACAAGAAGATAACCTCAATGATATCTCCCCAGAGGGGATGCAGACTCTGCCCACAGTATGGTCATGTCTATCCTATTTCCAATGACACTTCTAATGATGCCCAGAGCACCATGAGTCAATGGCTCCAGTATCGGGGCAGATACCTTGACATCCTACTTGAGATGGAGGGTCATCCACCTTCTCCATCCTATTCTGTCTGCTCCACCACACATGCAGATATCAAGTGCTCCAACTGCTTTGGAGCAAATGTGTTTTGCAAGGTCTGCTGCCTCTCTGTACATAAGAGGTCTCCATTCCATCAATTGCTTCTTTGGACTGGAAGTCACTATGCACCAACGTCCTTGTATTCTCTTGGTTATCTGCTATGCCTAGGACATGCTGGTGAACCCTGTCCAAAGACAGTGAAGGTATGCCCATATTAAATATTGGCTCATATCTTTGAGCTCACATCTATGCCAGGGCATGAAGGCATCAAGGAAGTGTTGGACCAGAGCTGCAGCTTCATCCTCTCTCCGATCGGTGGAGAAGGAAGATGGTTCTCTAGTGGACACTGCAGACCACATCCGCCAGTTACCCACACCTAGAGTGACACCACAGCCTAATGGTCCTACCACAGCTCCAGCCATCTCCAACACTCTCTTTGACTTCCTGGATACTCCCATGGATTCAAGTCATAGCCATGTGCACTGCACACACACAGGGAGGAATGGGAATCCATTGATCACCTCCATTGACTGCTCTGGGGTGTTTGAGATGGAAGTACTCTTTTGTGCTTGCTCCGATGCATACAGCAAGGATGAGCAGCTTTTGAGGGCAGGGCTCTTTCCTTTGACCTTCAAACAAATTGAGAATATATTTACCTTTGCCATCTTGGACAATTTCTTGACTGATAACTTGGAGTGTAAAACAACAGCTTAGCAGTATTATTCAAAGCTGCAGAGCATAACAAGTGCTATGTTCCCTGATCATGTCCCAGTAAGACAAGCCATTGCACCTACATTCTGAGTTGACCTACTGTCATAGAATCAGTACAAACAATTATTGAGGGCATCCCATCAATGGAGAGACTTGAAGAATAGGATGCAGACTGGGCTTGGATATCAGGCGGAGCAAGAGACACCTCAAGATGGGTCCATGGCCATCTTCTGCCCCACATGTCCACAGCCTGGGATAAATCTTCCTGATGACTGGAAAGTGAAATATCCCCAGTATGTTGATATGATTTATTTCTTCTATCCTTTCTCTAACAAATTCATCTCAAGGGATCATCTCATCCGGATGTTTATCATGGATGGGAACTTCTCCGCTGAGCATATGAGATATCGGACGAGGGAGGACGACATCGCCCTATCACCTGGAATGGCATTCTTGGCCAATCCAGATCTCTACAAGGCCCACCTCCGAAGTGGAGCTGAGATGGTCCAGGTAAGTGTGAATTCATTCTCTCTTAGATCTAGCTATATCCTGCCATAGCCCAGTACATGTAACACATACAAGGCTATCGAACAAGCAAATTCAAGTAGACCTCACTTGGATGTTACAGGCATCGGAGCAACTGCCTGTCACCATGGATTCTTTGTTCCGACATCTGTAGTGGACTTCCAGAAGGGAGAGCGGTAAGCAAGTTGGTTGAGAAGTCTTATGTAGGAGCTGACCTATTACATCCGATAGGCAGATAAATATGGACTATAGCATCTGCAAAGCACTCTCCTACAATATGGAGGACATCCCTGTGGCCCTTGTCATGTATGATATTATGTGCCAATATCGTGTTAACTTCAAGGAAAGGGTTGCAAAGAGCCCAGGCCTATCCCTGTCCAGCTCCATGGAACTCCGCACTGGCATTGGACTGTTTCACATCCATGGACATCAAGATTCCTGTTTGCCCCGCTATTCTCCGAGCTTCATTCCTGGAGCAAAGCAGGTCGATGGAGAAATAATAGAGACACTGTGGGCCCCTCTAAACAATATTTCTAGAAGCCTACGTGGAATGACATTGGCACATCGGCAAGAAGTCCTCGATGCCCATATGAACCATTCCAACTGGAAGAAGATGGTCCGCATTGGTATGTATTGTCCTATCATTTACCATGTGCATTGCTGAAAATTACATCCAATGTGATAGTTCCTTCACTTCTCAAGCGTTGGAAGCGCTTAGAGGATGGCCTGGCACTAAGTGCTGAGGCATTCATGGCTCTCACCAAGCGCTTCAAGAAGCAGACCAAAGGATGGCTGAAGGATGATCAGGCTGCTCAGCGGAGCAGGGACCTCAGTCCTGAAGCTATGGACATATATGACACTGCCAAGGAAAAGGGTAGGAAACATGTGGCCCTCTGATCTGATCTAAACTTATGAATATGATAAGCTCCATCTTGTGCAATGATCCAGCAGGAGCTCATTTTGGAGGAGAGTGGTGACAGTTCAGTCCATGGGCAGATCTCATGGATTGCTTGTGGTCTTAAAATTCAGGAAATGCAGTAAGTGCATCTGAATGGTTGTCATCTCCCCATCTAATATTTGTGAAGACTGGCCATCAGATATCAGCTCCGAACCTATGGATCACAACATACATCTGAGGAAGCTCAAATCATTGAAAATAAGTGTTCCCATCTTCAAAAGCTTATAGACATGTTTGAGCATTGGGCAGACTCATACCTGCTCCACTATAGATTCACAGAGGATGCTCCTACACTACCTCTGGGTGATTATTCAGAGTTTGACCATGTGGACAGTGTAGATGGTTGTGGTGCTTCACACACTACTGGTCCATCATCCCCAACTCACCGCCATACTCCATGCACCTCCAACGGCTCTGGGATCAATAATGTGAATGCTAAAGAAATATCCATCCTCCTCCCATCAACTCTTGGATGGGAACGGTGTGTGCAGCACAGTGTCCAGTCCCTTGTGGAGAAGGAAGCTAGGCTGCGATATGCACAGGCAACTAACTCAATTCACAGCATGTGCCTTGCCCTTGGCTTTAAGTCTGCCCTGTTCTGTGACCAGGTCCGACCTGCTAACACACAGTGGACCAAGACCCAAGCTTGGGATGCTATCCACAGTGTCGACACTACTGTTCATCAACATGCCCGAAATTATAGCATGGCAAGAGATTCATTCCTAAAGATTAGAGATGCATATGAGGGTGGACCAGAGCTACCAGAGCTCTGGTTGGAGGACCTCCATGTCAACACAGCGATTCTTGGTGCGACGCAGGTTGGACAACATAACACTCAGCTTCCTTGGATCTGGAGCTTTGGTACAACTGTTGATCAAGATGGAACATGGATGGATAAATGTGAGTGCCAAAAACAGGGTTACATTTAACTCACTCATAGAGTGGACAGTTAACAGGGTTCATTGGCTTTGTGCCAAGGCTCACTTCCAGAGATGGATGAAGGAGCAGGCAAGCCTCCACAATGAAGCTGAATTGGTTCCTGCATATTTTCATGCTAAGGTGGAGCAGTGGAAGGTACTCATGAGTAAAGTGGCACAGAGGTCACAGCATGGCCATGAGGCATATGCATCACAGCAGATGTATTTGTGGGAGGAGCTTTTCAGAAGCTTGGAGAAGGCCCTTTCTCCTATCACATCTGCTCCATTGCAAGAGTTTAGGGGTACATCACTGTATCTGTCTTAGGTTTATCATGTTCTCCCTTCTGTGCAACTACCATTACTGATATTGGCTTGGCACAATACTCTAGTTGCCCCCACCCTTTCACATAATGCAGAAGCTTTGGTCTACCTTCCACTCTCAGTTAGTCTTTCATTCTCTTCACAACAACTGTCCTCCATCTCCATATCTGCTCCACCTATCATCTCCTATTTATTGCCCTGTGATAGAGACAATGCTTCGGACAATAGTAATGATGGAATCTTTGTGAATAATTGGTTAGGTCATTGTGTGGAACTGGACAGCTGCTAACCCTAGTGGAATTTTGCACCAGTTGGACCATAGCTTGCAAGTTGGTGGATCAAGGTGGAGCAGTGGATCTTAATTCACTAGAATGTGAAGATGTACCATGGTTGGACAAGCATAATGTATGTGGTTATATGATTCAAGGTAGTAGATATGTATGTTTCAGAGTGTGTAAATGTACCCTGGTCCAACCAGCATTATGAAAGTGGTCGGATTATGCAAGGGATGTAATAGCCAAGTAATATGTGTACCAGTGTGCGGACATGCACACTGGTCCAACCAGTAGTGTGACAACAGTTGGATCAAGGTGGGGGAATGGACATCTATTCACCAGAGTGCAGAGACATACCCTTGTCCAACCAGTACTGTGTAGGTGGTCAGACCACGTTCAAGGAGTTTACATGTGTTTCCCAAAGTGTGGATATGTATTTTATGGAAAGTAGTGTGCAAATTGTTTTATTAGAGTGGAGGAGTGGAAACATACTTACCAGAGTGGTTGGAGAAGTGCAGGGGTGTCCAGAGATGATTTCTTGTCTGATTCACACTCTCTATGCTCCGATATGCCTTGGTCCGCCAGCTGATGTTGGCTGGCCCATGAAATATGGAAGATTCTCCAACATCGGCCGATGTCGGCTGCCCATGAGTTATGGGAGATTCTACCCGTCAGCTGGCCCATCAATTATGTAAGCCATCGCTGATCCATGGCTGCACAGTGGACAAACTGGCTGTGGTGAGAATATAAGAGTGCAGGAAAGCAGCAGTACAAAGAGATCTTGCAAGTAAGAGCTGGAAGGGATGTCTAATAGCACAGAGTGAGAACAGTGGTATCAGGGTGTACATGGTACTCTACTTATACACTTTAGAGACAATAGCCTTTGTACTACAATAGGATACAAAGTGAGCATCTACAATGAGTAGAATACAATAAGCCTTATAAACAATGATGTGGGTGAAACAAAAGGAATGTACTTAGACAATAAGTACAAGGGAAAGTAAAGAACAAAGGATATATCACAATAAGGATATAATAAAAGAGAGTCCTAATGCATACTACAATAAGTAGTCCTTGTGATTGTTCTGTATACATAATGTCATAGATAACAAAGTCTGAGATTGTAAAGATCATAATAATCCAATCTACATGTGTCCTGTATATCTAATCTAATCTAAAGCAGTCCTTATCTGCATAAGTCCCTTGAGCCACAAAGTGCGCATAGGTCACTTATCAACATGGGACTTTCAGCATGGTACTGCTGTTGGCTTGTGGTGTAGAAGTGATGGAGTCAGTGGCGGCATCAGTTATATGTGCTAAGGTGTTCTGATTTTAGCAGTTCTGAGGGTACTGAGGATAGTTATGGGCCATGTGGCCTTGCTTTTGGCAGTGGAAGCAGTGTTCTTTTGCTGCTAATTTCTTGTGCTCATTGTCAGTGAGTTTGCACAGTTGCTGAACTGGGGTGGAGACTGTGGCATCAACATCCATTGGTATGACACCATTGTTTTATGTTGCTGTGTTATGTGTCTACTAGCATGTGGCTCAACTTAAGCATGAATATGGTGACAACTATGATAATGACTTAGCAATATGCCAGATGATGGCCTTCTATGGCATGTGACTGGGTTCAGAGTATAACAGCAAGCCTTATTTGAGGGACAATACTGACTCAAGAATGACAACAATAAGGCAGACTCCTCTGGCTAGGAGTGTAAGACTTAGAGTGATGAGAATAGAAGAGACTCAAGTAGATTCTAAGAAGACCAAGCTGCTAACTAAGGGCATAGCTTGGCTACCTTATATACAGATATGCAAGGGCTTTAAAGCACCTCTTAAAGGGTATTGTAGCCAATTGCATATTGTATGGTTATCATACAAGTCACCATGGGTCAGAGATAACAGTACAATGGGAAGTCTGGATATAGAGAACAATAGGATGCCACTTATCATACAAGACTGGGGTTTTCTGGGATCCATTATTGCATGAGTCATATACTCTTTCACATGCTTTTAGTTTAGGGATACACTGTTACATTTTCCACCTCACTTTCTTATCCCTGATATTGCACCCATTCTCATCTTTCTAATCTCACCCCTTCTTGGTCCCATTCTCATCTTTCTGATTCCACCTTATATTGGTACTGTGTTTACTGTATGTCCCCATGTGTTGCACTTCTTGACCCCTATCTTGCACCCACTGCATCACAATAATGATCCTGTTTTTATGACTTTTAGAGTCTGTGGATGTCATCTGATGCCCACATGATCCTGTGGGATTTCCACATATTTCTTACCCAGTTACACCTTAATAGCTCGCTAGGACCCATATCCTAGGATTGTGCCATATGTTTGTTATGAACAAACATTGTGTACTTGTATTTAGAGTCTCGTATTACCTAGCTTGTACGGTAGTCTTGACTTCTTGTAAAATACCACATTGTTGACTCATGAATGACTTGCTTTGACTCACCTTTTGCGCATTTGAGTCTACTGTTTGCTTGCCTTTGCACTTGAGCCAAGTTCCTTTCCCACTATAGTTCTTAAGCCACAGGAGCTTAAGTGACTCTTGTTCACCATTGAACTGAGTCTTAGCCGACTCACTCCTTTTCTGTAACCCAAAGTTGACTTAGAAGTACACGTCATACTTAACGCCCCTGTGGTGGCATTACATACACACTACCTGAGGACCAGTCCATATCATGGCATCACCACCTTTTCAAGGAGGATGCCCACATTTTAATAGCCATGGTTGTGATGGAATTTGACATGGTTGGGGTGTTCCTACAGAATCTCAGGGTCATCTAATTGCCTCCACTCTCTCTTGAAGCAGCAGAGGGTGTTGACCCTGAAGGTGTGCCACACATAGTGACCTGTATCCATACAGGCCTGCAACACTGGCCTTAAGCTCCTTAATGCACTCACTGTTCTAGATGCCATTGTTCTTATGTTAGCACTCTGTATTAGCAGACTTCTGCAGGGATTGACTTATTGGCAATTGCCCTTAGGCAATGGTCTATGACTGGCTATTTCTCATAAGCCCACTCCAACTTCTCCAACTCCTCTTGTGTATACTTGGGTGGTTGTGGCAGTACAAGCCTGGGAGACTCATACAATGGGTATAGGTATACCCAATCCATCTGATCTGTTCCTTCCAATATGATTGGATCATTGCTCTCAATGATCCGATACCAGAGAGTGGGCTGGCTGACCCTGTTGATGGTGATGGGACAGGGCATGTAGTCATGCCCTGTGTACACAT
This sequence comes from Lactarius psammicola, assembly GCA_025769895.1. NCBI lineage: Eukaryota > Fungi > Basidiomycota > Agaricomycetes > Russulales > Russulaceae > Lactarius > Lactarius psammicola. The sequence goes on from WTXK01000104.1 coordinate 30,552, forward strand.
CCAGCCCTTCAGGGTTGTGGTGGTGAATGACTGCTGGAGTGGGTCTTGGAGATGTCCCCTCCAGTTGTTGCATGAAAGGGGAAGACCATTGGAGGTCATAGCATGTGGGGTGTCATTGGGTAAGTGGTTGTATCATCTGTAACTGATGTGGGGGTGCTTAGCTGGGTATAGATCAGTTTCCCAATCAATAACTCTGAACTTCTGAGTTGCAACTTGCTTATTTGCTTCAGTTTAGTGCACCTCTTAAGCAGCTTCTTGCATCTTATGCCTCTAGCAGCATCAAGCTGCTTATTTGTTCAGTCTTGTGCCATACTCCACCACAGCTTCGCCATCTTCATTGTTGGCTTGAAAGTGGACATATACTGGTAGGGGTTTGGTGTCACTCATATCTTCTCCCATGATGATAGGACTGTCATAATGTCCTTGGCCACACATCTCTATGTCAGAAACATTCCACACTATAAGCAGCCAGGGCTATAGTGGGTCTTTGGACAGGGTTGCCAGTGTAGGGTTGGGGAAGGTGTGCTCCACAGTGGTGAGTTCATTTCTGATAAGTGGGGCAACCACTGTACCCTCATTTTCATCACCTGCATGAACCACAGTGGCTCTTTCTTCATTGCTGTCATCACTGGTGTTGTATTCAAGGGCTGCAGTGTCACCAGTCTTATGAATGTGATAGAGTTGCTCTCTGGCTTTAGGCAAGGTGATAAGCCCCTCAAGGAGCTCAGCAGAGAAGACCTCTTTAACAGTTTTGTTGGCATAATATGCAAAATCCATAAAAGGTATATATGATGAGGGAGAAATAAGAGGGAGAGAACGATGGGGTGACTTAGCAGATGTTAGGGTCCTTATATGTGATTTGCAATCAAAGTTGGAATTTTCAAACTCCCTTATCTTGTTATTGGTGAAGATATTAGCTTTGTTGACCCACTGATTCTTCAAGTCTGGATATCCAAGCCACTTGACCAGGTATTGCTGTCTTTGTCCTCTGCTGAAAAGCCATGTGTCTAGAATCTTCTCAACCTTGTACTCTTCTTCTCCTTCCACAAGATCTGATGGTGGTCATGTAAAGTTTGGTCCATGTAGGGTTGTTCTGCAATGTGGCATAAGAAGATCAATGTGGAACATCAGATGGATCTTTCATTGCACTGGTAGTTTCAACTAATAAGAGTACAGTGACAGCACCTAATCAACCAAGAATGGGCTGTGTCACTTGGGCACAAGCTTGGCAGTGGGCTGATTGGTCTTTAGGTTGTGCCTATCTAACCATACTTGATCTCCCACATTGTACCTGGGCATTTCTTTGATGAGGTTATGGCCCACACAAGTTTATTAAGATGAGAACTGGGGTGGATTTCTGAGCACACATGAGGTCCTAGCTAGAAGCTGGGGTTTGCACAATGGGAAGGAAAACAACTTGTTACATTAGGGGCTCCTTTGAGCCCCCTTTTTTATACTACTCATACAAAGTAACTACCATGTAAAGTAAAACGAGAATAAATGATGCACATGCAGTGTCACTTTACTAAGTAGGTAGAGCTGAACTAAGAGCCTGAACACCCGAGACCAAGAACCAAGCAATTGAATAGTAAGTAATACACACATGTAAACAGTATAGTAACTACGACATAAAGAGACGTGAATATGGATGTGAGTAAGAGAAAGACTGAGTGAAACAAAGGCCAATATGGGAAATATAAGAAGGACAAAAAATACCTCAATCTACCATTCTTTATGTTTCACCCACAGATTCTAAGCTCTTATTATCAGTGATTGTGCTTCCTCACATGCTTCCTTAAGCTGGTCTAGGTGGATTATGACCTGTGGGATAAGAGACAGCTTATCAAGCTAGTCAGCACACAGGTTGTAGCCTATGAGAAGTTCAAATGGGGACTTCCTTGTGGATTTATCAGGCCACAAGTTGTGAGTGAATTCTGCTAGGGGCAGATAATAAGCCAGTTATTTTGGTGGTATTGACCTGGAACCTCAGATATTGCTTCAGCCACTGTTAGTTTGTTCCAACTGTCTGTCTGTCTGAGGGTGATACACCATGAAGATATTCTATTTTATTCCCAATTGTTTGCATAATTCCTAGGTAAACTAAGAAGTAAATCAAGTGTCCCTGTTTAATATAATTTTGGTGGGTAGTTCATAGTGGGCAAAGATGTACTTAGTGTATAGCTGCACTGTTTCTTTGGCAGTTATTTCTTCATTACATGGGATAAAGACTGCCACCTTCATGCAGTCATGATCTGTAACAGTTAGTGTTGATAAGTGACCTGTGTGCACTTAGCAGCTCAATGGACTTATGCAGATAAGGACTGCTTTAGATTAGATTAGATATACAGGACTTATGTAGATTAGGTTATTATGATCTTTACAATCTCAGACTTGATATCTATGACATCATATGTACAGAACAATTATAAGGACTTGTTATTGTAGTACATGTTAGGACTTTCCTTTTGTTATATCCTTATTATGATATACTTTTGTTCTTTACACTCCTTGTACTTATTGTCTCAGTACACCCCCTTTGTTTCACCCACTATTGTATTAGGGGCTTATTGTATTCTACTTATTGTATGATGCTCTTTCTTATACCCTATTGTAGTATAAGGTCTATTATCTCCACATGTATAAGTAGTGCACCATGTATGCCCTGATACCATAGTTCTTACTCTATGTTATCAGGTTAGTTATACTTCTCTCTAATGAAGTACAGTTCTCACTCAGTGTTATCAGACTATTCTCTTAGCTCTACTTGCAAGATCCTTGTACTGCTACAACTGTGCTCTCATATCTCACCACAGTCTCCCTTGTCACTGTGAGTATGAGTCCCTTTACACCTATGCTGTTCATCAGTTAGAATGGAGTTATAGCCACCAGACAAGGGAAGTTTAACAATGAAGTCCATGGCTACTGTCTCAAATGGTAGTGCATTGTTACGTCATGGTAGGGACATTCACCTGGCATGGGTAAAGGTTAGCACTAGTCCACTAACAAAACACAAGTGGTTTGGATTGGTGTTTTGAGTACTAAGTCCAAAGAGGACTTAAAGAGTTCCTAATGATGAGTAGATCACCTCTCAAGTCAGATGACATAGAGAGAAGATCTTTAAGCAGATCAGACAGAGGGGAGGGGTTCAAAGACTGCTATGTTCAATGTACTGTAGGATATAAGAAGTCAAGTCTGAGGCTTAGGGCCAAAGACAGGTCTGTACTAATACAATATAAGAACAATAGAGTTATGACCACAATAGGCATCACAAGAGACAATAAGGTCACTTGGACAATGGGTCACAGGAACAATAAGGTGTCTATAGTCATAGCAAGTCAGAGACAAGCTATGATGTCACCAACAAACATAGCACACTAAAGGACAATAGGGTCCCCTAGTCATACCAAGTCACATGCCATAAACAATAGGCACACCAAGTTATACAGTAAAGCACATGCCTATCTCAAGGTTATGTGCAGTCAAACAATAAAAACACAAGAACAATAGGAAAGGATGTGGAAAAAGGAAAGGTCATGTGATGAAAAATAAAATAAAATTGTACTGTCATGACATGCATCAGCTTTTAAATATATGGGTTGGATAAGCACATGAGTTGGTTGCATGTTTGCCTTGTTATGTTGGCATTCTGCACACCCCCTGACATATTCTATAATGTCTTTGGTCATTCCCAGCCAAAAGTACCTCTACATCACTAGTTGTCTGGTCTTTGCAACCCCCAGGTGACCATATACTGGAAGTTTGTGGTAAGCTTTAATAATGGTGCATATCACATGTACTCCCCTGATGATGACCCTTTGTCCCTCCTTGTACCACACCCCTCCAATCTTCATCAGTCTGTTAACATTCACCCAGTGCTTGACTTTCTCCTCATCTTATATATATGTTAGATCCTCTGGTGTTGCTTCCTCAAGTGTGACTACCTGTGATGTCTGGTTTTGTCCTGATATAGTGCAGATGAATATTTTCTTTGAGAGTACAATGACATTTTGGTTGTCATTGTCCCCTGTATTGTAGTCTGATCATCATGATAGTGCATCTGCTTGCTCATTCACTGTTCCTGCAATATGTTTAATCTTTATAGGATATTCTGCAAGTTCTGCCACTTCCCTTGCCACATGTCTAGATATATTTTAAGGGCTTTGCCAATACTGTAAGTTTAGATGGTCAGAATAGACAAAAATGTCATGCAGTGATCCTACAAGCAATGATCTCCAGTGTTTGAGTGATTCAACAATGGTGAGCAGCCCAAGATCATAGATGTGGTAGTTGCACTGTGCTGGGTCAAGGTGTTACGTGTCTATCGGCACGTGGCTTGACTTGAGCGATGGAAGGCGACAACAACCGATTAACGACTTAGCGATATGACGGCCCCTATACGGCACGTGATCGTGGGAGTATAACAGTAAGCCCTAGACGTGGGACAATACTGACTCAAGGAAAATAATGGTGAGGCAGACTCCTATGGAGAGGAGCGCAAGACTTAGACCGACAAGGAAAGATAGAATAGAAGACAGGATAGATTCAAGAAGACCAAGCTGCAGACTACGGCGCAGCTTGGCTAACCTTATATACATATACGCGAGGGCTTTAAAGCGCCTCTTGAAAGGTAGTTAACCAATCACGTATCGTATGGTTATCGTAAATGTCCGTCCGAGTCATAGATATCGTACAATGGCGAACCAATCACATACCTCATCTTTATCGTACAGTACTGGTGTTTATCAAACCGTTATCGTATGAGTCACATACCGCTTATCACATGCTGCCAGTCTGGGGATACATGCTACCCGAAGCCGGTCTTGAGTCGAGTCGTAACATCACCCCCTTTTCAAGGAGGATGCCCACATCCTAATAACCACGTCCTCGATGGAATTCGTCTTGGTCAGGTCGCTCCCAGAGTATCTCGGGGTCTCCGAGCTGTCGCCGCTCCTGTTCGAGTCGTGCGAGAGTGTCGGCGCGGTGAAGACGGGCGGCGCATAGCGAACGTCGTCCGTATAATACCGCGATTCCCTTCTCGAGCTCTCGTACGCGCTGTTCCAAGCGCTGCTGATCTTGCGTCAGTGCTCGGTATCGTCGGACTTCAGCGGGAATTGACTTATCTGATAGTGCCCGCAGACACTGGTCGATCACCGGTTGCCTTCGATACCCCCACTCCAGGGTCTTGAGCTCCTCTTCAGTGTACTTCGGGGGTCGAGGGAGCACGGGTCGTGACGTGGCGTAAAACAGGTACGCGTATACGCGGTCCGTCCGGTCGGTCCCCATTAGTATAATGGGGTCATTGCTTTCGATAATTTGATACCACAGGGCGGGGCGACTGACCCCTTGGATGGTAATCGGGCAAGGGATATAATCCCTTCCCGCGTTTCGAGTCCATCCGACGGGGGTTTCCGCGGTGAATGGCTGTTTGAGGGGGTCATCGACTAATTCCCGGTATTTGTGTCGCATAATGGGCTCTCCGTCGGTAGTGGAGGCGTGTGGGGTGTCGTCGGGTAAGTGCTCGTATCTTCCGTAGGTAATATGGGGGTGCTCAGCTGGGTAGAGATCGGTTTCCCGATCAACGTGTCCGAATTCTTAAGCCTGGACTCGCGCATTCGCCTGATCTCGGCGCGCCTCTTCAGCAGCTTCTCTCTCCGCGCGGCGTGCGCGGCGTCGAGCTGCTCGTTGGTCCATGCTTGCGCGGTGTGCCACCAGAGCTCTGCGGGTTTCTTCACCGTCGCCTTGAAGGCGGAGTCGTACCGGTACGGGCTCGGTGTCGCTCGTATCTTCTCCCACGATGAGAGGATCGTCCCGAGTTCCCACTGCGATACTCCTCCGTGTCAGGAACGTTCCGCACTGTAAGCAGCCGGGGCTGTAGTGCACTTTCGGACAGTGTTGCCTGCGCAGGGCCGGGGAAGGCGCGCTCCACTGCGGCGAGTTCGTCTCGGGTAATTGGGGCAACCACCGTACCCTCGTCTTCTGTAGTTGCATGGACCACAGCGGCTCCTTGGTCTGCGCTGTGGTCGGTGTCGTTGTTGTTGTCGTCGATGGTTTCCCATCCGAGGGCGGCGGTGTTGCCTGTTTCGTGGACGCGCTTGAGCCGTCGTCGTGCTTCGTCAAGGGAGATGAGTCCCTCCAATAACTCGGCCGAGAATACTTCCTCAGCGGTTTTAGTGGCATAGTATGCGAAGTCCATGTAAGGGGTGTGAGAGATGAGGGGGTAAGAGTGGACTGGAGAATGGGGCGACTCAGCAATTCGGGTGGTCCTTAAGTACGTCTTTGCGGCGGAGTTTGATCGTTCAAACTCCCTTATCTTGTCTTCGGCAAAGATATCGGCCTGATTGACCCACTGGTTCTCCGAGTCAGGGTATCCAAGCCATTTGACCAAATATTGTCGTGTCCGTCTTCTGCCGAACAGCCGCGTGTCCAGAATCTTCTCGACCTCGTATTCTTCTTCTCCCTCCACAAGGTCCGGTGGTGGGCGTGCGAAGTTTGGCCCGTGAATGGTAGTTTCTCGATAGGGTGTGAGAAGATCGATGTGGAATACCGGATGGATCTTCCATTGAGCCGGTAATTCCAGGCGATAAGAGTATGGGGACATCACCTGGTCGACCTTAAAAGGACCATGCCGTTTGGCTGCCAGCTTGGCGCTCGGCTGACTTGTCCTAAGATTGCGCCCATCTAACCATACCTGGTCTCCTTCCTTGAACCTAGGCGTGTTCTTGTGTTTGATCCATAGAGTCTGGGCCTTGGTTATCAGCGTCTGCGCTTCTTGTCTGGCTTCTCGAAGTTGCTCCATGCGCGTCGTTATCTGTGGGATAGGGGACGGCTTATCCGTCCAATCAGCGCGAGGGTGGTATCCCATAAGGAGTTCGAATGGAGACTTCCTTGTTATCTCATGGGGCCACGAGTTGTGCGCGAATTCCGCTAATGGTAGATAGTGGAGCCAGTCCTTTTGGTGATAGTCGACCTGGAAGCGTAGATATTGTTCGAGCCACTGATTGGTCCGTTCTGACTGGCCATCTGTCCTCGGATGATAAGCCGACGAGATGTTTTGTTCGATTCCTAGTTGTCGGCATAATTCCCTAGCGAATCGGGATGCGAATCTGGGGTCTCTATCCGATATGATTTTAGTGGGGAGCCCATAGCGGGCGAAGACGTGCTTAGCGTATAGTTGGGCGGTTTCCTCCGCTGATATTTCCTCGCAGCAGGGTATGAATACGGCCGCCTTGGTGCAATCGTGGTCTGTAACCGTCAGTATCGAGTCATAACCCCCCGAGGAAGGGAGTTTGACGATGAAGTCCATGGCCACGACTTCGAAGGGTTTCGCTTCCGGCTTCGGAAATATCGGTTGTAGGGGTGCGCGTATGGGTCGAGTATTGACCTTGTTCCGTTGGCATTCCGCGCATCCCTTGACATATTCCACGATGTCCGCGGTCATCCCTGGCCAGAAGTAGTGTTGTGCCACTAGCGCACTTGTCTTGGTCATTCCTGGGTGGCCGTATACTGGAGGGGAGTGGTGAGCATCGATGATGGCACGTTTTTCGGTCACTCCCCCGGTAATGACACGTCGTCCCTCTTTATACCATACTCCGTCAATCTTCATCAGTCGGTGTGCGTTGATCCAGTGTTGAATTTGCGCTTCGTCTTGTACGTAGTTGCTGTCCTCCCCGGCTTCTAGGGATGTTGCATTTGTAGTCCGGAGGAACATGTGGTCTGGAAGTACGATTACGTTTTGATTGTCGTTGTCCCCCGTGTCGTAGTCGCTGCGTCTTGACAATGCGTCAGCGCGTCCGTTCGCTTTTCCTGCAACATGCTTTATTTTGATCAGGATATTCGGATAGTTCTACCACTTCCCTTGCTATCCGTCGGTTAATATTTTGCGGACTTCCTCCAGTATAGGAGGTTCGCATGGTCTGAATGGACGATGATATCGTGCGGGGATCCTGCTAATAGGGGTTTCCAATGTTTGAGCGCTTCTACTATCGCGAGAAGTTCGAGATCGTAGACGTGATAGTTCCGTTGAGCTGGATCCAGTGTCTTGGAAAAGTACCCGATTGGGTGTTTCTTGCCGTCGTCCTTCTTTGGAGAAGGACTCCCCCTATAGCGTATCCGGATGCGTCTACCTCGAGCTCAAATTGGTCTGTTAGCACTGGATGGGCTAGTATTGGCTCTTGCGTGACCCGTGTTTTGAGAGTTTCAAACGCGTGTTGTTGGTCTGGTCCCCACTTCCATTCCTCGTCTTTCCTCGTAAGCATGTTTAGTGGTCGTGCGTGATGGGCGAAACCTTTAATGAAGGCACGATAAAAATTGCAAAAACCGAGGAACGAACGGACATCCTTAACAGTTTTAGGGGTCGGCCAATCGCGGATGCCCGCGATTTTTGCTGGGTCCATGCGGGTCACCCCCTTTTCAAGGATTACCCCCAGGTAATCCATGGAGGAGGCATGGAAGACGCATTTCTCGGGTTTGAAATAGAGGTCATGGTCGAGAGCGACTTGGAGAACGTCGCTAACCGCGGCAATATGGCCATCAAGTCCCGTACGTGAGGCGATGCCGATATCGTCCATATAGACGCGAATGGTGGTGCCTAAAGGCTCGTGTTTCAGTATGACGTCACGGAAGATAAAGTTCATCATGGTTTGGAATGTTGCCGGGGAGTTGGTGAGTCCAAAGTACATGACCGTGGGCTCGAAGAGTCCATAACGCGTTTTAAACGCCGCTTTCTCTTCGTCGCCCTCCTTGATGCGGATGTTATTGTATCCCCCAGCGAATATCCAATTTGGTGTAGATGTCGGCATTACTCAGGTCCGTAATGAGATCGGAGATAAGAGGAAGAGGGTATTGGTTGCGCACGGTGACGTCATTAAGTTTACGGTAGTCCTGCACCGGTCTCAGCTTTCCATCCTTCTTTTTGACGAAGAAGAAGGGTGACGCGTAAGGGGATTTGGACGGTCGTATGTACCCTTTGCTGAGCTCATCGTTTAAAAACTTTTGGAGTGCTTCGTCTTCGGCCCTCATGAGCGGGTAGACTTTGCAGTCTAGCGCTGCCGGCGCGTTCGGTTTTAATTCGATGGCGTGGTCCCATACGCGTTTTGGGGGAAACCGGTGCGATTCCTCTTCGCTGAAGACCTTCGCAAACCGTTCATATTGGGGTGGTATTACGGCCGCTTTTGTGTATTGTTGTGCTTGGATTGCGAGTTCTGTTGCTGTGGTCCGGAGACTGCATTGCTCTTCTAGTTGCTCCACGATGCGGTCTCGTTCTTCGTAGGTTAATCCTGTGATAGCGGCGCCAATAATTGGTTGGCGTGTGATGCAAGGGATTTACAGGACCGGATCACAATGGGTAACGTCTCTTCATTTATAGTGGCGTATCTCCATGTGAACTTTGGTTCAAACATGGCCAGCCATGGATATCCGAGCACCACGTCTTCGTTCCCAATGTCCGTTATAAGGAATCTCATCTCCTTGTGGATTCCTTTAGTGCGTACGTCGAGGTCCACATAATGAGTGATGGACCCCCCTTTGTTTTCCGTGTTGTCGATATTCCATATTTTTCGTGGCTTTTCCAGGGGAACCAGCCCCAAGCCCATTCGTTTTGCGAATTTGTGGTTCATGAAGCAGTCTGTGGCTCCGCTGTCCACTAGTGCTTGTATGTCGGCCTTTGCGTGATGTGTGCGAGTCGAAACTGGGACATGCATAGATCGGAAACGCGTAGTTACTATTACAACATCACGAGAATGTATTGCCCTCACCCAGGCCGCCGGGTTCAGGCGCTTGAAAAATCCTCCCTCTCCCATATTCCTTTCATCACTAGCTCTTGGGTTGCATCGCTTTTGTTGGCGATCGTTTGGAGTACTTGTGCTGCTTCTTGTTGCGGTGTAAGACTCGAGGTGGCCCGTACTTGCACGGGCGGTTGCTGCGTTTGTCGTTGTTTGCGGGGCTGTGTACATTCGCGACTGAAATGTCCGTATTTCTGACAGTTGTAACATTGTACTCCCCTGGTGTCACGGGGTTGCCCCCGCTGAATATACCCTCCCCGAGGTATATATCTGCCTCTTGTTCCTTGGGTGTATTGCCGGAAACCCGAGTCGTTCGGGCTTATTTCTTCGGATCCGGCGACTGCGATAGCGCTGCCGTCGACCTCTCCGCCTCGTGCTCTTGCCCTCGCAGATGTGTCCATTGCGTCGGGGTGTGCGAGGTGCGGAGGCGGGAAGTATCCTCCCCGGGCCCCAGCGCGGCTTCGATACTTTTCTAAGTTCTTCTTCCCCTCGTTGAAATGATTCTGCAGGTGAATATACTGCTCCTGTCTTTTGAGGAGGGCTGCCTTCCAGCCTTCATAACTTTGCGGGTTGTCGAGCGTGTAACATTGTTCGTATAACTTGCGCGGGAGCCCTTTGGTGAACACGTTGATCACCATGGGCGAATCTGCTCGATAGCCAGCGCGCCGTACTAGTTCTTCGAATCTGGACACGTACTTGTCAATGTCCGTCCCCTGCATGTATATTCCTTCTTGTAGCGCCGTTCGCGCTTGCTCTTGCTCGAGTGTGTTCGTGAATCGTCTTTTGAAGCTGTGGTACACCGCTTCCCAGATTCGTTCATCGTCTTCAGGTATTCCGTTCGCGATTTGCAGGGTCAACCACCTAGTATGGGTGGTGATCCATTCATTGAGGTCGTCTCCTTCCAGGAAGGTGAGAAAGAGGATGGCGCGTGAGTATGCTTCGCGCATCGTCTGCGTGTGGCAGTTCATGCCCCTGTATAGTTCCCACTTGGTAAGAAAGGTTTCAGTGGCTTTTCTATCCCCGCGGAAGATAGGAGGGGGCTGTCCTTGTAGCTTGTTGTAATCCCCTCTTCCGTTGGGATCAACTCCGCCGCTTCCACCTCCGCCTCCGCCTCCGCCTCCACCTGGTGGTCCACCTGCGGGCGGTCGTCGTGGCGGTATCCCTCCTGGGTATCGTCCTGGTGGTCCTCCTCCTCGTGGGATGTTGGCGGGTATTCCTTCTCCTTCCACTCGCTGCCTTGCTAAGTAGCTCCATACTCGGCTTTGTTCTCTGTCTGACGGAGGGTCGGGTTGGTCGGGTCCGTACATTCGTTGATTGGCTAGTTCGTCGAGCGTCAGGTGGTGTCCTGTGTTTGGGTCAATGACCCGCTCTTCCGGTTGCAGTGGCGTCGGCGCCCTTTCTTCTTCACATTCGTTTTGCATTCTCCGCTCAGCCAATGCGTCGGCGAGCCTGTTCTCTTCCTCCGTATATGTGCGTGTTTCGGTGGCCATAGCTGCAGGGGATCTGATTGTGATGTTTTCTGCTTGAGCAGCTAGGGAATTGATACGTATCTCGTCAAATTGTCGACGCTGTTGTTCTTCTTCTGCGTCTGGTCGGTCTCCTGCTTCGTCTTCTGTTGTAGTTGGTTCTGTGCTGCCTTCGGATGGTGCAGGTGCACTATCGTCTTCTTGACCGTCAATTGGTCCCCACTGGTTCCTGTGCACTACTTCACTTCGTAGAATGTTGCAATTGTAATCGTTCCCTGTGGGTCGAAGTACGTCCCACCGTTCTCTGCGAGGGCTCCAAGCAACTTCTGTCCAACACGTATGTTCGAAATTGAACTCAACTGGATAGACCCTGGATGGTCTCGTTGGTATATCCACCCAATATCCGGTGACGTTATTCACTGTACCCCACCACGCGTTTCGGAGGTAACGGACAGGGACGTTTCGATCTCCCCTTCGTTCAATTGAGTATTGCGCGAATACCCAGCTATCGGCGGTGGTCTCGGTCGCCACGTTGGGAGCTTGGTCTTAATGTTACGTGTCTATCGGCACGTGGCTCGACTTGAGCGATGGAAGGCGACAACGACCGATTAACGACTTAGCGATATGACGGCCCCTATACGGCACGTGATCGTGGGAGTATAACAGTAAGCCCTAGACGTGGGACAATACTGACTCAAGGAAAATAATGGTGAGGCAGACTCCTATGGAGAGGAGCGCAAGACTTAGACCGACAAGGAAAGATAGAATAGAAGACAGGATAGATTCAAGAAGACCAAGCTGCGGACTACGGCGCAGCTTGGCTAACCTTATATACATATACGCGAGGGCTTTAAAGCGCCTCTTGAAAGGTAGTTAACCAATCACGTATCGTATGGTTATTGTAAATGTCCGTCCGAGTCATAGATATCGTACAATGGCGAACCAATCACATACCTCATCTTTATCGTACAGTACTGGTGTTTATCAAACCGTTATCGTATGAGTCACATACCGCTTATCACATGCTGCCAGTCTGGGGATACATGCTACCCGAAGCCGGTCTTGAGTCGAGTCGTAACACAAGGGTTTTTGAGTAGTATATGATCAGGTGTTTCTTCTTATCTTCCTTTTGTTGTAAGAGCACTCCACCAATTATATAACCCAATGCATCAACCTCTAGTTTGAATTGGTCCTGTAATACTGGGTGAGCAAGTACTGGCTCTTCTGTGACAAGAGCTTTTAGTTTGCTAAATGCTGCCCGTTATGATGGGCCCCACTTCCAGTCTTGTCCTTTATGTGTTAGAGTGTTCAGTGGTTGTATGTGGTGGGCAAAATTCCTGATAAATGCATGGTAGAAGTTACAAAAGCCAAGAAAAGAGTAGACATCCCTAACAGTCTTTGGTGTGGGCCAGTTATAAATGCCCAAAAATTTTGCAGGGTCCATATGAGTCACCCCCTTTTCAAGGATTACCCCCAGGTAATCCATGAAGGGCACATGGAAGATGCATTTCTCAAGTTTGAAATAAAGGTCATAGTTAAGGGCAATTTAAAGGACATCATAAAAGGTGGCCATGTGACTGGTGAGGCCTAAGTGAGAGGCCATGCCAATGTCATTCATATAAACACAGATGGTGGTGCTAAGGGGTTTATGCTTGAGGATGATATCCTGGAAGATGAAATTCATCATGGTTTGAAAGGTCACTGGAAAATTGGCAAGGCCAAAGTACATGACTGTAGGCTCAAAAAGTCTATAGCATGTTTTGAAAGCTGCCTTCTCCTCATCCCCCTCCTTGATCTGTATGTTGTTATATCCCCACCAGACATTGAGTTTTATGTAAATGCCCACATTGCTCAGGTCCATAATGAGGCTTGTGATTAGTGGGAGGGGATAATGGTTATGCACAGTTGTTTCATTAAGCTTCTAATAGTCTTATACCAGGCAAAGTTTCCCATCTTACTTTTGAAAAAGAAGAAGGGTGATGCATACAGTGACTTCAACAGCTATATGTACCCTTTTTTAAGTTCTTCATTAAGGAATTTCTGTAATGTCTTATCCTCATCTTGTGTAAGTGGGTAGATCTTACAGTCTAACACTGCTGGTGCATTTGGTTTCAGATCAATTGCATGGTCCCATACTTATTTGGGGGGAAACTGTCACAACTCTTCTTTGCTGAACACCTTAGCAAATCAGGTGTACTTAGGTGGCAGTGTTGCTGCCTTTGTGTACTGCTTGGCTGCAATTGCAAGGTCCATTGCCATAGTGCAGATGGCATGGTTGTTGTTGATAAGTGACCTGTGTGCACTTAGTGGCTTAATGGACTTATGCAGATAAGGACTGCTTTAGATTAGATATATAGGACATGTAGATTAGATTATGGTCTTTACAATCTCAGACTCATTATCCTTTATCTATGACATCATATGTACAGAACAATTACAAAGGACTTGCTATTGTAGTATGTGTTAGGACTATCTTTTGTTTATATCCTTATTCTGATGTGTCTTTGTTATTTACTTTCCTTGTACTTATTGTTCAAGTACATTCCTTTTGTTTTGACTTCATATTGTTATGGGTCTTATTGTACTCTACTTATTGTATGACACTCTACCTTGTATCCTATTGTAGTACAAGGTTTATTGTCTTTAGATGTATAAGTAGCACACCATGTATGCCCTGATACCACAGTTCTCATCTCTGTGTTATCAGACTCCTCTTAAGCTCTACTTGCAAGATCCTCTGCTCCCCTGTTCTGCTCTCATATCTCACCACAGTCTCCTTTGTCACTGTGAGTATGAGTTCCTTCACCTATGCTGTTTATCAGATTCATGCTGAAGTGTCCATTGCATCAGGGTATACAAGGTGTGGTGATGTGAAAAACCCCCCTCTGTTGGGGTTGTGATTTCAATAAGCCTCTAGGTTGTGTCAACCAACTTTGAACTAATTTTGTAGGTGAATGTACTGCTCCTGCCACTTAAGGTGTGGAGAACTCACTGTCTAGTGAGGCCCTTGATACTTGGAACATGAAGGGAGACAACAGATAAGAGGGAGGAGGATGAGAGTGATATGGAGGAGCAAGAGATAGGACTTGAATACAAGCAAAACAGCAAGGAGATTGATCAATCCAATAATGGCAGAGGAAAGAGGACAGGGGGTTTTGCAGGTAGAAGTCACAAGTGGACAGTCTAAGGGCTGTCCATAGTATTAGCCTAGCTTATATACCTAGTTACATGGTCTGTGTGCAGTAGAATACTCTGGAAGGTAATAGAAGCTTTATAAATAGTATCCAGTGGTGTTAGTTTCTCTTAGTTCTCATAACCTTCTCCGCAGTATGGCTTGTAGAAGCCGGTAGAAGCCAGTAGAAGGCTGTAGAAGGTCATAGAACCTTCTACCACTAATAATAGAATCTTGTTTACCCATTAGTAACTTGTTTGGACCTTGTCCACAAATTACAACAAGTCAAATCATCCAAAAACATCAGGCAACAATGAAAACGCGATATTGTGAACACCTCTACTCATCACTTTTGTGCAAACAGACATGGTGGGATCATAGGGACCAGGTTTCCTACTATATGGGAGGTGGAACCAAGGGTCTCAGTCGGACAACTTGATAGTACCCTTTCTTTGAGTGTGGTGAGTACTATTGATAGTATGCTTTGTATAACTAAGTCATGAATGCGGCATACTAGTTCATGACATAAGGAGCAATACCTTTCATGCTTAGTAGTTTTATGGATTTTCCAGCATATAGCACTGTTCATATAGCTTTCTGGACAACCCATTGGTGAACATGTTGATCACCATGAGTGCATCTGACTAGTTCCTCAAATTTTAACACATACTTGTCAATGTCTGATTCCTCCATCTTTATTCCCCTCTGAAGTGTGGCTTGCACCTGTTCCTTCTCCATAGTATTTGTGAATTTCTGCTTGAAGCTTTGATATATGGTGTCCCAAATATGCTCATCATCTTCTCATATTCTGTTTATCAGCTATAGGCTTAGCCACTACAAATGCATGGTGATCTACTCATTGAGGTCATCCCCTTTCAGGAACATGAGGAAGAGGATGGCACAGGAGTAAGCCTTGTGTGTCATATGGGTGGTGTGGTTTATTCCCCTGTAGAATTTCCACTTGGTGGGGAAAGTTTCAGTAGACTTCTGGTCTCCACAGAAAATAGGAGGCTGTCCTTATATTTTGTTGAAATCACCCCTGTTGGGGTCATTCTGTCCTCCTTCTCCCAGTGGTCCTCCTCCTCTCAGAGGTACACCTTCAGGGTATCATTCAGGGGGTTCACCTCCTCTTGGGATGTTGGTGGGTATTTCTTCTTCTTTGACTTGCTGTCATGTAAGGAAGCTCCACACCCATCCTTGCTCATCTGGTAGATCAGGTTGGTCTGGTTTATACATGCACTGGTTTGCTAATTTATCCAATGTGACATGGTGGCCTGTATTTGGGTCAATTACCCTTTTGACAGGTTATAATAGGGATGGTGCTCTCTTCTTCTCTGATATTTCACATTTGTCACTTCACTAGCATGTTGGCTAGTTGGTCTTCTTCTGTGTAGGTGTGCATTTCTATTGCCATTACTACAAAGGACCTGATTGCAATTTGTTCAGCTTGTGCAGCTAGTGAATTTATACATATCTCATTAATCCACTGCAACTGCTGGGCTTCTTCTGCATCAGGTCTGTCTCCTACTTCATCTTCTGTTGTTGTTTGTTCAGTACTTGCTTCTAATGGTGCTGGTGCACTGTCATTGTCAACCCTATCAATGGGACCCCACTGATCTTGATGAACCACTTTGTTTCAGAGGATGTTGCAACAATACTTGTTTCCTATGGGTCTTAATACATCCCACTGTTCTCTGCAGGGACTCCAGGCAATCTCTGTCCAACATGTATGCTCAAAGTCAAACTCAACTGGGTAATATCTTGATGAATGTGTGGGTATCTTAACCCAATAGTCTGTTACTTGTTAATTATACCCCATCATATCATGAACTAGTATGCTGCATTCATGACTTAGTTATACAAAGCATACTATCAATAGTACTCACCATGCTCAAAGAAAGGGTACTATCAAGTTATCTGACTAGGACCCTTGGTTCCACCTCCCATATAGTAGGAAACCCAGTCCCTATGGTTCTACCATGTCCATTTGTGCAAAAGTGATGAGTAGAGGCGTCCACAATATCGTGTTTTCATTGTCCCCTGATGTTTTTGGATGATTTGACTTGTTGTAATTTGTGGACAAGGTCCAAACAAGTTACTAATGGGTAAACAAGGTTCTATTATTAGTAGTAGAAGGTTCTATGAACTTCTACAGCCTTCTACCAGCTTCTACCAGACTCCATAAGACATACTGCAAAGAAGGTTATAAGAACTAAGAGAGACTAATGCCATTGGACACTATTTATAATGCTTCTATTACCTTCCAGAGTATTCTACTGTGCACAGACCATGTAACTAGGTATATAAGCTAGGCTAATACTATGGACAGCCCTCAGACTGTCCACTTGTGACTTCTACCTGCAAAACCCCCTGTCCTCTTTCCTCTGCCATCATTGGATTGATCAATCTCTTTGCTGTTTTGCTCATATTCAAAGCTTTTCTCTTGATCCTCCACATATATCTCATCCTCCTCCCTCCTGTCCATCATCCCCCTTCGTGTTTCAAGTTCCAATGGCCTCACTAGTCAGTGAGTCCTCCACACATCATGCATTGGCAAGGTATTAGACCAGTACATTGCAGTCCCTTCTTTGTTTGATAGAGTATTGTACAAATTTCCAACTATCTGTGGTAGTTTCTGTCACCACAATGGGAGCTTGGTCTTGATGTTACATGTCCACTGGCACATGGCTCAACTTGAGCACAAATACAGCAACAACTATGATGACAACTTAGCAATATGCCAGATGATGGCCCTCAATGGCACATGACTGGGTTTTTTTTTTTTTTGAACCATTGTTATTCTGGGACAGTAATCAAATACAAGACCAGTTGAGTAGCTAAACTCATTTTGAGGGTTAATAATACTAAGAATGGAGGTTGCACCAAAATGCTAGCTCATTAAGTAAAAGGGTTAACCCCCTTCCAAAGGAGGTAAAGTAAGAGTCAAGGCGAAGGTATTATAAGAAGTCCAAAACATGAATCAAGTCCAAGATTAAACGTGGAGTCAAAGGTACATAAAAGGAGATAAAACTTCTACCTGTGGGTGGACCACTTGTTGAGCAGGGTCCGTCAGTCTTGAAGAATGCGCAGCTATTCAGGATCAAATGGGCAAGGACCCATCTCTGGTTTTAAGGTGGCTCCTGAGAGTTGGAGAAAGATGAGGAGGAACTTAGCATAGTCCCAATCTCCAAAGAGTTCCTTAAGCGGTGTACAATGGATATCCATCATATGGTGAGACCATATAAGGTTGTGACCATGGTGGGTGATGGGGCAGTGGTAGATGAGGTGAGGGATAGACCGGTCTGGGTGACCACATGGGCAGGTTGACTCTCCCAGGGGGAGGTCCAGTCTATGCTTGCAGGTGTATTCAGATGTGAACGAGTGTTGTACTGTGAGTTGGAATGCAGTGCACTGGGTACGGTGGGTGATAATGATGTTGTCAGGTCTGGGTTTGCATGGAGGGATGGCGGTGGTGAAAAGAGGGTGATTCTGTCCATCTGGGGGGTGTTGGATACCATGTTTGTAAGCAGCGAAGTCTTGGCCAGATTTTAATCTCCAGCTCTGAATCCACGACTTAGACCACAAGTGATAGGCCCTTTGCTGTGCTTGTGCCTTATGATAGGTGGCTGACTGGACATGGTTCAGGGAGGATAAGGGGGTGTGGGAGCAAGCACCTTGTGCTGCCATCCGGGCTAGGGTAGACTGCATGCATTCTCTTGAGACCAGGGACCACATCATGCAAACTGTGGTGTTCTTAGGGGTATTAAAGAAAGAGGTAAGTGACAAATGGGTGCATAAGAGGTCTTGTTGGTTCTTAACCCCTTTGAAGTTACTGATACGTGATATAGTGCTAGTGTCCATGCTGAAGACATAAATATGCTTGGGTGCAACCCCATCAGCGTAAGTAGAAGCAATGAACTCCATTACCTTACTAATGGCGAACAGAGAAACATCACCTTGCATCACCTCAGTGCCTAGACACCATTGGCAAATGATCTGCCTCCCCCCCCACATAATACAGGTGGCAGCTCCACCCACCTGTTTGTTGTTGTACCATCCCTTGTTAGAGACAGTGCCAGCAAGGTAGATTGCCATCATACTAGAGCTGGCGATTCCCTCATAGAGGTCATCCACCCACTTTTTCCAATCCTGGGGTCTAGCCATCCCTATCACATTGACATGTGTCCTCCAGTTGGGAACCTCCCAGGGGGCAACCACTGTGACATTGGTCCATGGACACATGGGGTCAATGCATGCACTGAGAGCCTCCAAGGCAGTGGGGCACTGTTTGCACCCTTCAGACTGGGCTGTGTGTGCTCTGACTTGTACCAATCCCCTGTTGCCAGGGTCTGGGCCATTCTGGACCAGTCCAAGCCACTCTGGCCCTAGACAAGCCAAGAGTTGTGAGGTCTGGGGAACATGGGTCAGTCTGTGTGCAGAAGTTTTGATCAGCTTCTCCAGGTAGAGACCTATGGGAAGGATGTGAAGGATTTTGTGAAGAGGCTCCTGTGGTGCAGTGCAGAATGCCCCAGCGCACACTTTCACCCGCTCATTCATTACCATCTGCACTTTCTTAACAAGTGTCTTGTGGTTGCGAGCATTGGCCCAGAGTTGGCAACCATAGGATAATACCAGAAGGTGGACTGCATTGAACACAAGTTGCCAGCTCACGGTAGAGATTCCCCATACGGAGTTTCTGAGCATCTGTAAGGATTTTAGTGAACCATGTGCATGATTGCACATGGTGGTAACATGATGAGTCCAATCAAACTTGTGGTTAATGAAGAACCCCAAGTAGCAGACCATAGGTGTCATGAACTAGTATGCCGCGTTCATGACTTAGATATACCAACATACTACCAATAGTACTTGCCACACTCAAAGAAAGGGTACTATCAGGTTGTCTGACTCGGACCCTTGGTTCCACCTCCCATATAGTAGGAAACCTGGTCCCTATGGTCCCACCATGTCCGTTTGCGCAAAAGTGATGAGTAGAGGTGTCCACAATATCGTGTTTTCATTGTCGCCTGATGTTTTTCGATGATTTGACTTGTTGTAACTTGTGGACAAAGACCAAACAAGTTACTAATAGGTAAAACAAGATTCTATTATTAGTAGTAGAAGGTTCTACAACCTTCTATAGTTTTCCACCGGTTTCTACCAGCTATACTGCAGAGAAGGTCACGAGTCCAAAGAGGAACTAATGCCATTGGACACTATTTATAATGCTTCTATTACCTTCCAGTAGATTCTACTGCACACAGACCATGTAACTAGGTATATAAGCCAGGCTAATACTACGGACAGCCCTCAGACTGTCCACTTGTGACATCTACCTGCTAGACTCCCCTGTTCCCTCTCTCCTCTGCCACCATAGGATTGAGTCTCCTCGCAGTCCTGCTCGTATCAAAGTCACTATTGTTGCTCCTTCTTGTCTCCCTCCTCCTCTTCCCTATTGTTCGTCGTCCCCCTCCGAGTTCCAAGTACAAACGGTCTCACTAACCAGTGAGTCCTTCACAATAGGAGAGGAATATATATAAAAATAAGTAGAAAGTCCAATGTTAGGTAAAAGAATGGAGGTGGGTGGTTGTGAGGTAATGTATGCTTTAGGGGTATGGAAGAAAATTAGTTCAGTCTTGGAAGGTTCTATGAAGAGGTTTGATTTACATAGCCACACTTCACACTATAGGTAATGATCCCTTAGGTGGTCGCCAACTTCAGTCCAATCTTTGCCTTTAGCAAAGATCAGTCTGTCATCCATGTACACCCTGAGGGTTGTTCCAGTGCATGAAGGGGCAAGATGGAGGAGAGGGGAGGTATAAAATGCAGAGGGGAGAGGGGAGAGGGGAGAGGGGAGAGGGGAGAGCCCTGAGGGGTGCCAATGGGTTGCTCACGCTCATCCTCAATCTGACCATTAAAGAAAAGTGAGACTCTTTGGTTATCCAGGAAGGAGCCGACCCAGGCCACGATCAACTCGGCAAAACCAAGGTTACACAGGATCTGGACCATGCAGCCCTTGTGAACATGATTGAAGAACCCACTGATATCAAATAGGATGGCTCCAGATTTGCATTTCATCTGTAAGCTGTTCTGGGTGTCGTGACACAGTGTGAGGCCAGCATTTAGAGTGAGGAGAAAGCCCGAGTGCCAAATTGGGTTGTCAAAAGAAGGACGTGCTTATCCACTTCAAAGTTGAAACATTTTGCAACAATCTTTTCCAACAGCTTGCTCAGACACTCAATCAGTGAAATGGGGCGATATGACTTTGCCAAGAGGTAATCATCTTTCCCTGGTTTGGGTATGACAACTACCATGGCTTTCTTCCAGAGGTGCAGATGGTAGCCTTTCCTTAGACAGGTGTCATAGAGAGGGATGAGGTGATCTTTGATGGTCGACCAGGTGTGTTTGATAATCAGCCAGGAGATTCTGGAATAACCTGGTGTGGATACATTAGCACACTGTGGAAGAAGATGATCAATTTCTTCTTTGATAATAGGTTCCCAGGGTCGTTCTTCCCAGGCTGGTGGGTCGGAGGCTTGTACAGCCTCAACTTCACCCAGGTCTTCAACAAAGAATTTCCTGGCAAGGCAGCCAGCGATCTCTCTTTGGTCAAATGAGAGAGTGCCAGATGCAAGGCAGAGGGCCAGGATGCTGTCAATCTTCCTGCTGTGTCTCCACTTTGCAAGCTCCCAGATATTGTGTGATGAGATAATCTTGTCATAATAGGTGTGCTTAGCTTGGAAGTGTTATGATCTGGACACTTCAGTCACTTTCACATGTATGTCTTCCTTACCACTACTTTGGTTCGTTCCCTTCCCCTTCCCCATTTGTGCATACCTTTGTTCTAGATATGGCCTGCTCCGTTTCACCTTGTGTTTCTGATAAAGAAAACCTTGATAACTACATTTACATGTGTCTGCACTTGTATGCTCATCTTTGGGACTTGAGCAGTATATATACTTGTACTTTACACTGTAGGAAGCCAGACTTGGCTTCGTTTGCAATCTAGCAACCTTGCCTTCATACCTTTGGTGTGAACTGCCTCTCTCTCATCTTGTGAACCATCTCCCTCGACTCTAATTGAGTCAACCTTCCTTCAAAGTCTTTGCAGTTGTACTATAACAATGCCACACCTGTTGGACTTAGTTCACCACCAAGATTAGGCATAGAGAAGTGTCTTACACTTCGGACTAGGTGTCCTACCACTAAGTCAGTTGTGCACATTGTGCACAACCCTCTCTAGACACTACCAGAATCGTAGCATTGCAGACAATAGACGTCTTTGCTCATCTGTTAGTGTGTGTCTTTCCAGACACATTGAACATTTGAACCACCCCTTGCACAACGCCCCTGCTAGGGCGTAACAGGAAGGCTAGGTGTTTGAGGTCTGTTGAGGTGGCCTGTTTCTTGTCCAAGTCCCCAGGTGGTAGGGCTTTGAGTGCTGCCACTGCCATGGTGCACTCATCATTCCACCACTGGTTATTTCAGGACCAATTCAGGAGCTTTTTCTTGAGGTGTAAATCACATGCTTGAGTGAGAGCCTCTTGGATCACTTCAGCTATACACTTGATGTTGATGATGGAGGAAATGGGGGTGAGGGGTGGAAGGCAAGTCTTGATGTCTTTGAGCCACACTTTAAGGGTGTCTTTGTTGTCCTGGCTGTTGAACTGGTAGTTCACTTGCTCAGCCTGTTTGAGACCATGGAAGAACTCATTGAGTAGCCAAACCATGTAAATGCTGGCATGATCAGAGCCCAGTGAGGCCTCCCAGTCCGTAATTGGTGGGGAAAGGGAAAGGAGTGGTTGTGGTGCAGTGATGCCAGACTAAGTCCAGCATACTGTCATGTTCTGCATCTGTTCCCCTCTGAGTGATTTCCTCAGGAATAGTTGCCAACTCCAAAGCTTGGGCTGAGGCTCAGAGCTCAAGTTGAGGTGCTTTAGAGGAGGGTGACCAGCCCCTTGGGGACCAACTTGGGGAGTGAAGGTTGAAGTCACCAACAAGAATTATTGGAACTTCTGCATCTAGTTCTAAAGAGAGAAGTGCAATGAGTGCAGTAGGGTTGTCCATGTCATTATAGAAGTTAATGACACATAATAAGTCTTTTCAGATATGTAAGTTCACAACCATAACCAAATTATGTTTGACTAGGTCAAACCTCAGAACCACCCTTATAGGATGGAGCCTACAGCCTGAGGCTAGCCTGCTATACTTCCTAACGTAAATCATAACTTTAGCATGGGTATCATTGGTAAAGTAAGGGTAATGAAGAGTCCAGTTCTGATAAGCAGCGCCACCATGTACTGTCCATCCTACCCCATCTCCATCCAATCTTGCAGTTACAATCATTCCAAATCATGGTTCCTGAACACAGATAACATTGTCCTCAAGATTTGTTTCAAGTAAGGCATGCATCATTGCGTTGCACCTTCTCATGTTGACAGCTAGTATGGTCATACTATGCATGAAGGGAGGTATTGGCAAGTCAGAACAGCCTTGCAGAGTCCTGCTGGATGAAGGTTTTGATTGCTTCCACGACCGTATCACCAATTGGGGCAGTGCTGTCTGGGTGGAAGAAGTGTTGGAGTGAGTTAGTAACCACCACAATGTCTGCTTCTACTTCGATCAGAGGATGTGAAGTGAAATTGTTTTTGTAGAGGTTTTGTGCAAGTTTAAGGGTGAAGGAGACAGCATCACTATACATTTTGGCTGCCTCAGTAGCACTTGCTTTGTTAATGTGGTTGTCTTCAACCTCTTTGACAGTGGCAAAGCATGTGTTAGGTGGGAGTTGCAAAATGGCGTAGTGATAGGGACAGGAGTCACCCCATAAGGTGCAGAACTTGGCAACATGAGCTGCAGCCTCCTCCAGGCCTCCCTCACCCCTTGCAATCTTGTCCTTGGTGTTGGGAACAGTAAGTGGAAGGTTATTCTTAACTGCAAACCTGGCCAGTAGGCAGAAGAGATTGTCAAGGTCTGCCATACGGCTACCCCATCCAATCTCAAGCTCATCCAGCACCCTGCAGAAGTCAGCATTGGAGTGATCGCTAACTAGGTAAGTGATCTTCCAAAATGCATCGATGGTTTCTGTGATTGTGGCAAGGTCCTCTGGGTAAAGGACTGTCTGCACTCTGCTGGACACATCTGCTGGGGCCGCTTAATCAGCGGTTCCCCCTGCTTTGCAGTTCCAGTGGCCCGCTTTCTTCTTCTTTCCTTTTGGAGGCTTGGGAGCCTTACCTACTTGGGTGAAGCCATCAGCATCAACCTGTGGTTGAGGTGTCTTAGATGAAGAAGAGGTGTTAGTGGCATTAATGGTATTAGACAGGGGATTGGGGGCTGCATCCCAATTCAGCCTTATGACCAGTGGTGAGGGTTGGAATCCCTCATGAACCAGACAGTTTGGTGAATGGGCATTATGACAACCTCCGCACAGCAAGCATGGGTACCGACAGTTACACTGCCTGGCCACAATGTGGGTTGTAGCCTTGCAGTGGGACCTGTGTTCTGTTCCCACATGTGCCCCTTCACAAATGTGGCACTTAACACTGTTCAGACTGAGTTTACAGGCTGGGGCATTAGTAGCATGTCCAACCTTGTGACAACAGCTGCATTGTGTAAAATATGGTTTGCTTCCCATTAGGGAGAATTGGCATCAATTACCAAACATGCCTATACCCTGAGCTTTCACTGCAGCAGTGCAAGCCTCGGACTCATCAATGAAGGCTAATTGAATGACCCTGGTGGATGCATGGGCAAGCATGGTGACCACTAGTTGCCAGTGGGGTTTGGAAACAAAAATTGCATCAGAGAAAAAGGGGGCCCATTGAACTTCCTCAAGAAGAATATCCGGGCTATGGATAATACCCTCCCCTTCTGAGGTTGGCACTCCCCACAGTTGTGCAAAAGTCCACCCCTTGTTGGGGAGTAGGTTACCTCCTCCTAGTGGCTCCGTCAGGGCTTGGAAGTACTGTAAGATGGTGGGGAACAGGATTTTACCCATGAAAACATAGACAAAATTGTGCAAGTTCACATTAACAGACCATTGTCCATAGAGCACAGCTGGGGCCTGAGCCAACATTTGCTCCATCTGCGATTGGGCTGCCTGAACAATACCTCCTGGGTTTGACTTGTATAAGCATGCCTTAGCATTCTTATCTTTGAGGCCTTCTCCTTGAATGTCCATGATCTCAGTGTTGTCAGTTGGGTTCAGGCTTGCACTCTTGCCCCCCTGGACTGCACCAGACGTGGTACGTCCAACTGAATTGGCATTGGTTTTTGAGGTGCTGTGTTAGCATCTGCTGCAAAGTTTGAGTTAGTAACCACTGTGGCCCACTGGGTGGGTGGCCCCCTCCCTCCAACAAGCAGAGGTTGGATGGCCCTTGGGAGGGGGGCACAGGGTCATGGTGGTGGAATTGAAGCAGGGGTGGGATCTGGGACAGGGATAGGAGCAGTAGGGGGTGCATCCATCTTAGGTCCTGCAGACCCTGCAGAAGGGTTTGGAGCCAAGGCAGGAGCACTTCCCCTGGAAGTGGGAGGTCCAGGGTTTACATTTTCAGGCCGTTTGGCCTTACTCTTCACTGTCCCTTGACCTGATAAGATGGACTTAATAACAATGTCCTGGTCATCAATCCTCTTTGATAAACCATTAATCTGGCTTATGAAAGAAGTAACCAGATTGGCTTGAAGGGTGTTGAGCATTTCTGCCAGACCTGGCAGAAGGGGAATGGATGCGAGTTGGGGTAGTGGTGGTGGGACTTCCTGTGCTGGTGCCATGCTCAGGCCTGGCATAGGCAAGTCATCATCCATTGCGTTACTTGGGTTGTGCATAGAGGAAGCGACTCCTTGGGTTGAGTCCAGGGTTACTACTTGTGAAGGGATTTCTTTGATCGGTTCAGGTGGGGTTACCACAGACGACATTTTCTTGTTGTCCCTGGGGTCCGCATAGACTGAAATGTCTGTGGCGGGCCAACAGGAAGCATCAAGGATCCCTCAATGGTGCCATCAGTTCCTGTGAAGGATGGACATCATTCAGGACAGAAATGTTTAATACCTTCTTTTTTTTTTTTTTTTTTTTTTTTGAACCATTGTTATTCTGGGGCAGTAATCTAATACAAGACCAGTCGAGTGCACATCTAAGGACTCATTTAAGGGTTAGGTATCGTAAGTGGAGGTCACACCGAAGTAAGAGCTCATAGGTAAGAGTAAGAACCCCCTGTCACAGGAGGAAGCGTGAAGACAGTCATTAGGTAGTCACACAACCGCAAACAGATGGCGTAAACGGATGTGGAAATCGAAAAGTTCCATGTGAAAGATAAAAGAAAATTTACCCCCAACCAGGTGGGCGGACCGCTCTGAGCGGGGTCAGCCATTTTGAGGACACGCAGTCAACCAGGATCAAACGGGACAGAGCCTGTCTCCGGCTTCGAGGCAGCACCGGAAATCTGAAGGAAGATTAGCAACCATCGGGCGTCATCAGAATCCCCAAAGAGGTTCTTCAGCGGGATGTCGCGAATGTGAACGTGCCAAT
This sequence comes from Lactarius psammicola, assembly GCA_025769895.1. Lineage (NCBI taxonomy): Eukaryota > Fungi > Basidiomycota > Agaricomycetes > Russulales > Russulaceae > Lactarius > Lactarius psammicola. The sequence continues at coordinate 56,490 of WTXK01000104.1, forward strand.
TGTCAATAAGTCGACGCTGAGCTCTGCGGACTCGTGGACAATGGTGGATGAGGTGAGGGATAGAACGGAGTTGGGCGCCGCATGGACAAGCAGCGTGCTCTGGGGAAAGGTCGGGACGATGGCGTAGTGTGTACTCCGACGTGAATGAGTGTTGGACAGCAAGTTGAAAGGCCGTGCACAATGTTTTACGGGTAATGTCCGGAAGAGACGGAGGTTTGTAATGCGTGATAGGGGCTGGGTCATCACCTGGCCTCTCCGGACGGGGTTTAATGGGGATGGCGGCGATAAAGAGAGGATGATTACGGCCATCGGGGGGGTTTTGAATGCCATAGTCGTAAGCGGAAAAGTCTCGGCCAGATTTTAATCTCCGGCTCTGAATCCAACGCCTAGACCAGGTTTGATAAGCGGTTTGTCTGGCCCTTGCCTTAAAGAAGGCGGCTGACTGTACCCTTTGCAGGGAGACCAGAGGTGCCGTAGCACAAATTCCTGCGGCTGCCAACCGGGACAACTGGGACTGCGTGCGATCCTTCTTCAATGGAGACCACACCACGTGAATCGTGGTGTTCCTGGGTTCAGAGAAGAAAGAAGTAAGCGTATGATGAAAGCGGAGGAGGTCAAGTTGACTCTTAGACCCCTTGTAGTTTTGTATGCGAGATATAGCACTCATGTCCGCGCAGAGTATGTAGATGTCTGTGGGTGCGACCCCCGATGAGTAAGTAAGGGAGATGTACTCCGCTGCTTTGCTAAGCGCGAAGAGTGAAACATCCCCTGGCGTCACCTGCATCCCCATGCTCCATTGTCGTACTATCTGCCTCTCCCCGCTGGTCACACAAGCGGCCGCACCGCCCACTTGTTTGTTGTCGGCCCGGCCTTTGTTAGAGACCGTGCTGGCAAGGTAGATTGCTATCGTACTGGAGTCGGGGATTCCCTTGTACAGGTCATCCACCCACTTTTTCCAAGGTTGGGGTCTATCCATCCCCATCACTTTGACAGACGCTCTCCAGTTGGGGACCTCCCAGGGAGCGACTGCGGTGACGTCGGTTCGAGGGCATGTGGGATCCACTCGAGCTCCGAGAGCCTCCAAGGCAGTGGGGCGCTGTTTGGACCCTCCAGACCGGGTCACACGTGCACTGACTTGTGCTGGTCCACCGGGGTTACCAGTGTCCAGGCCGTTCTGGACCAGACCACACCAGTCCTGTCCTAAGCGGCGCAGGAGCTGAGAGGCCTGGGGAACACGGGTCAGTCTGTAGGCGGAAGTTTCTGTTAGTTTCTCAAGGTATAGGTCCGCAGGGAGAATGCGGAGGAGCTCATGAAGGGGTTCACGGGGCGCGGTGCGGAAAGCACCAGCGCATACGCGAACCCCCTCGTTGAATACCATCTGTACCTTGTTGACGAGAGACTTGCGGTTGGGGGCATTGGCCCAAAGTTGGCATCCGTAGGAGAGCACTGGAAGGCAGACGGCATTGAATACCAGTCGCCAGCTCGCAGTGGAGATCCCCCGAATGGAATTGCCGAGCATCTGTAGGGCTTTTAGCGATCCACGTGCGCGGTTGCACATGGTGGTAACGTGGAAGGTCCAGTCGAATTTGAAGTTCACGAAGAACCCCAAATAACGAACCGTGGGTTTAGAATAAGTATAGTAATAAGTATTGCGGACAATGTCTGGTAAAAGGATGGATGTGGGAGAGGGTTCCCTAGTGCGTGGTTTACGGAAGTAAATGAGTTCAGTCTTAGAGGGTTCGAGAAAAAGGTTAGAGTTACGAAGCCACACCTCACACGCCAAATACCGTTCCCGGAGACGATCATTGACTTCGTCCCACGTGTTGCCATGAGCAAACACAAGGCCGTCGTCTACGTACATTCCGAGGGTAGTATTGTCGCATGGGGGGGGAAGGTGGAGTAAGGGAGCAGTATACAGTGCTGAAAGAATGGGGGAGAGGGGAGAACCTTGTGGAGTTCCCACCGGTTGGCCACGTTCCTCCCCTAGTTGTCCATTAAAGTACAAGGAGACACGTCGGTTATCCAAGAAGGAGAGGACCCAGGCCACGATCGACTCGGGGTAGCCGAGGATATGCAGCACATGGGCCATTCGCCCCTTATGAACATGATCAAAGAACCCACTAATGTCGAAGAGGACTGCCCCACATTTACGGTTAAGACGTAATTGTGTCTGCGCGTCATGACAAAGTGTGAACCCTGCATCAAGTGTGGACGAGAAAGGCCGAGTGCCGAACTGAGATGTAGGAAGGAGACCGTACTTGTCGGCCTCGAAAGCGAGGCGACGAGCCACGATCTTTTCCAACAGCTTGCTCAGGCACTCGATAAGGGAAATGGGTCTGTAAGACTTAGCCAGAAGGTAGTCGTCCTTCCCCGGTTTGGGGATGACAACAACCATTGCCTTCTTCCAGAGCCTCGGATGGTAACCCTCCCGGAGACAAGCGTCGAAAAGAGGGATGGTATGATCTTTGATAGTGTTCCAAGCCCGTTTGAGGATGAGCCAGGAGATGCCTGAGTCCCCAGGGGCAGAGTCGTTAGCGCATAGTGCTAGAAGGTGCGTGATCTCTTCCTCTACAATAGGTTCTAGAGTGCAGGTGGGATGGGGTGGGGGATCCGAGTCTTGGACCACCTGGATGTCATCCAGTCCATCGACAAAGAATTTGCGTCCGAGCGTGTCCGCGATCTCCCTTTGGTCAAAGGAAAGAGCACCGGATGCGAGCCTGAGAGCAGGGATGCCGTCTAGTCGCCGGCCGTGTCTCCATTTGGCGACTTCCCAGATATTACGAGTGGTGATGACTTTGTCGTAATATCCACGTTTGGCTTTGTGTGTGATCCGTTTGAGGTCACGGGAGGCGGCCCGTTTCTCGTCAGAATCGCCAGGAGGTACTTGTTGTAGTGCGGTGACGGCCGCCGCACAGTCTTCGTTCCACCAGCGATTGCTACGTGCTTTAGGTGGGAGGGACTTCTTTAGATGAGACTCGCATGCTTGAATGAGGGCGTTTTGTATAGCCTCGGCCGCATGTTCGATGTCGATAGGGTTGGAGATGGGTGTGAGGGAGGGGAGGCCATTCTCAATGCTGGTAAGCCAGGCCTTGAGCTCATCCTCGTTGCCTTGCGAGTCGAACGAGTATTTGGTACAGACCGCAGGCTTTAGGCCGCGGAAGAAACCCTCCAAGAGCCAGTTCGTGCGGATGCCCGCATGATCTGAACCGATGGAGGCGTCCCAGTCCGTAATCGGGGGGGAAAGGGTGAGGGATGCGACCGCTGCGCAGTTATGCCAGACGAGGTCTAGCGTACTACCGCATTCTGCGTCCGTGCCCCTCCGAGTGATTTCTCCGGGTAGCGTGCCAAGCTCGAAGGCCTGAGACGCCGCCCACTGCTCGAATTTGACAGCGGTGGGTGAGGGTGACCAACCCCTCGGAGACCAGCTCAGGGAATGCATGTTGAAGTCACCGACTATCATAGTCGGGACCACGGGATCTAGATCAAGGGAAAGTAATGAGCGTAGCGCGGAACGGTCCTCCACGTCATTGTAGAAGTTGATAATACGTAGAGTATCCTGGTGTATATGTAAGTCCACCATCATTACCGTATTGTGATGTAATAAATCCAGTCGCGGGACCACCCGTACAGGATGGGTCCGCCTAGGTGAGGCTAGACGACTGTGCTTGCGAACATAAATCATAACTTTAGCTCTCTTAGAGTCAGTGAAGTAAGGGTAAAAGATGGACCAATTCTGGTGCGATGCTCCGCCCAGAACTTCATTCCCATCCCTTGCAGAGTCCGATCTTGAGACTCCAATGCGACCAAACCAAGGTTCTTGCACACAGATAATATCGTCAGAGGTGTTGGTTTCGAGGAGGGCGTGCATCATAGCGTTGCGCCGTCTCATGTTGACAGAGAGAATAGTTGTACTATGCATATGAGGTGATGGATGATAGTGAGAACAGCCTTGCGGAGTCTTGCTGGACGTGAGTCTTGATAGCATCAGCAACGCGGTCCCCAATTGGGCCTGGGTTGTCGAGTGAGAATAGGGTTTCGAGGGAGTTGCCCACAACGATGACCTCCGCCTCCATTGCCGAAAGAGGACGATTTGTGATGTTGTTTTCAAAGAGAGAGAGAGCGAGGTTGCGAGTGAACTCCACCGCGTGTTTAATACCTTCCCCAAGGTGATGTTAAGAGCCTTGGCCATCTCTGGGTATGAGGATGCAAAGAAAGGAGGTGGGATGGGGGTGCCCATGTCAATATCATTGTCCAAAGGGGCAGATGAAAGGAACTGTGAGCGGCTACGCAGCGGTTTGGGGATGATCAGGGGGCATTTGCCCTTTGTTTTCCTGGCTTTGAGAGTGGTTGAGCTGTCCAGCTTCCTTGGTTTATTATCTGGGGTTGCGGGGACACTGTTTGGCGTAGTGTCCTCCACCCAGGAGCCCAAGTGGGAGCGCTTACCATCAGGGGCAGAATGGTGCTTTGTTGTCTGCTCCTCACATTCTTCGGCATCATCTTTGGGGACCAGGATGTAACCTAGTTCTGCCATGGCCTTCTTGAGAAATTCTAGTTTGTTCAAGTCACAATAGGCAACAGACCACACTTTCTTCTCCAAGGATATAGCAGCCTGTGTTTCTTGGCATGCTGCCTCTATCCCCTCAGCATGTTCCAATCGAATGTGTTTGTGTGCCCTGGTAATTTCATCCCCATCTAGGATCAGGTCTGTCACCAGACACACAATTGATTCCCTAATGAGTGTCACTCAATGTAACACGGAGAGTTTAAAGAACCCTGCATTGTTATTGATCAACTCATTACCTGTGAGGGGGGTGGGATCCCTTTCCTCTTCATCTTAGAAACAAGCCTTTGTCAGCTTGTCCATGTAGAGTTTCTTCCACATGTCCAAGAATTCAATGGTCTTGTTTTCAATGGTTTGTTCAAGAGTTTTAACAACCTTGGCATAAACATTTGCCAGGGTAGATTCCTGTCTACTGAGTTTGTCATATAGTTGCCTAGCCGTGTCGTTGAGAACCATTTTAGTTAGTCCCTCAACATTGTTTACACTCGTTTGATAAGATGCCGCTGCCTTCAGCCTGACAGCCTTTTCAATGTGGTTCTGGCCCACCCTAAGGAGTTGATGATAGAACTCCATGAGCAGTGGTTCCTGGTTAGTTGTGTAATGAGAGAAAAATTCCACAACCTGGTTGGCCATAGCAGCAACCCAGCCTCCCTGCATCACAGGTTTGGCCAGGCCCTCTGCTACAACACACATGTCTACGTCATTGGTGTCTAGGGCAACCCTTCTGCGGATCTTCTGTCCCCCAGAGCACAAAGTGCCCCTGAGGATCCCTAAAAGGGCACCTGAAGCAAGCCTGAACCAACTCGAGGCTGTCAGCCCTGTTTGTTCCAAGTCACCAGCGTTATCCACTACTCCCACATTGAGTGCTGTGATAACCAGTCCAACAGCAAGATTAAAATCTTCCGCCAAAGCAGGCAACAAGTTCTCTTTGGGTAGGAGGAGTGGTGCATTGAGATAGAAGTGGGAATAACCCAACTGAGATGCAGATAGCTCCCTGCCAATTTCAGTCATTAGTTCATTCTTGATGTTCTCAAGCCCTTCAATGTCCTCCACATAACTCCCTTCCCCTGACAGGAATCAGGGTTTGATGAGGATAGGCATCCACAATACCTGTGTTGATAAGTGACCTGTGCGCACTTAGCGGCTCAACGGACTTATGCAGATAATGGACTGCGATAGATTAGATATACAGGACTCATGTAGATTATATTATCTTTATGATCATTACAATCTAGGACTTCTTTATCTATGACATCATATGTACAGAACAATTACAAGGACTTGTTATTGTAGTATGCGTTAGCACTTTCCTTTGTTATATCCTTATTGTGATATATCTTTGTTCTCTACATTCCCTGTACTTATTGTCTAAGTACACTCTCTTTGTTTTCACCCACTATTGTATTAGGGGCTTATTGTACTTCTACTTATTGTACGACACTTTCCTTGTCCTCTATTGTAGTACAAGGCCTATTGTATCTAAAGTGTATAAGTAGCACATCATGTACGCCCTGATACTACAGTTCTCATCACTGTGTATCAGGTCAGTAGTATCCTTCTCTAATGAAGTCTAGTTCTCATCACTGTGTATCAGACATTCTATCTGCTCAACTTGCTAGATCTTGCTTCCCTGCGTTACTCTATTCTCACCACAGTCTACCTTGTCTCTGTGAGTATGAGTTCCATTTACCCTGTGCTGTTCATCAACCTGATCAATACTTTCCATAAAGTCTCTGATGCAGGGCTCAGGAAAGAAAGCCCCAAATTCCACTTCAAAATCCAGCTCAAGAGACTCATGTGTCACATGAGTCCACATCAAAGCCACCAACTGTGGTCTGGTAGGTGGCATAATGATGCCATGTGCTCCAGGCTGGCTAGAGTCCAGAACTTCAATTACCTCAGGGTGTGGTGGAAGAGGGGCTGTTTCACCCCTCCAGTCTACCACCGCCTGGATTGCCTGCCTTGTTATAATTGGCAAAATGTTTAGGGTTTTGGCATGTTTGATGGCCTTGAGGTTTGAAGCATAGGTCTTGATGTAACGCTTGACAGGTTCTGAGAGGTGGGCCCCCACTATCAGGGCTCCTTCAGCAGTGACCTCTTAAATCAAGTCCTGTGAATAGTTAATGGGGGACACAATCGGAGGGTCAGAACTCAGCAGATCTCCAAGTACTGCAATGGGGGGGAGGACGTGGTGGTGAGAGGGGGTCCCCTGCCTCTCAGCCAAACCAATGGGTATAATAGGTGAAGAAGACATGAGCCAACGGTTGTCAGCTTGTCCAAGTTGTGGGCTATTGATGGATGCAGCTTCACCCTGTGAGTTTGGGTTGAAGCCAGCATCCATGATGTTGTGGTAGTTTTGTGATGGGATAGGGTCTTTGTTAAAGGTTTTAATATGTGCCAGAAGGTGGCCAGTATCATTGGGGTTAGGTGAGGGGGCTGCAGGTGAGGGGTCTGCTGACCATGGAACGTGGACCAGCGAGGAGGGTGGATTGTTGAAGTTTTGCTGCTCCATAGAGCTCTAGGCTATACACTGTGTGGAGGTCACGAGGTATTCCAGGTGGTATCTCCAGAGGATGTATTGAACTATGCAAAAACCACAGCTAAATCAAAAGAGATGGTGGTGGTAAGAGGAAGAGAAGGGATGGCACATGACTGGGTTCAGAGTATAACAGCAAGCCCTATTCAAGGGACAATACTGACTCAAGAATGACAACAATAAGACTCTGGCTAGGAGCACAAGACTTAGAGTGATGAGAATGAAAGAGACTTAAGTAGATTCCAAGAAGACCAAGCTGCCAACTAAGGGTGCAGCTGGCTACATTATTTACAGATACACAAGGGCTTTAAAGCACCTCTTAAAAGGTATTGTAGCCAATCATTGTGGAGTTCTCTGTTGCACTCTGTCTCTTTGCACACAGCTTTCTTTCAGCCATCCATGTCTGCTGGTATCTTCTTCCTAAAGAGGATGTAGTGGTGGATGTTTGCTTGCAGTCCTGCACAGAAGTGAGCAATGGTGCCCTTAGGATCAGGCTCCCAGTCAGCTGCAGCAGAAAGCCATTCAAATGTTGCTATATAGGTGTTGACACCATTGTTCTTCATTTTCAGCTTCATAAGCTGTTCATAGGCACTTTGCATCTTGGTGGAGTCTTTCCAGGCTGCTTTGAAAGCAGTTTCAAACTCAGTCCACAGGACCTCATTTATCTTAGCAATAGCATTTGCAGTGTGTGTTGTCTTGGCTTTAAGTGAAGCTTCTTGAGAGTCAACCCATGCATCTACATTAGGGCCATATATGTACAAAAACACATGGATTACATGGCTGTAGTGTTGGTTCATAATGTCAATGTTCTTGTTAAGTCAATTGTAGCACAGGAACTCATGCAAGAAGGCTTCACTCTTGGAGCAATCTCCAGTAAAAACTGCAGGTGGGACACCTTGAAAGGGCACCACTAGTGACTCCTGTGCTGGACATGGTTACTGGGTTAACTGTGGTAGATATGGTGGGGATAGTGGAAATGGTGGGGATAGTGGAAATGGTGGGGATAGTGGAAATGGTGGGTGCTAGTGGACCACTTAAGACTGTTGTGGCTATTTGAGGTAGGACTATGGGTGCCAAAGGTGTGGTGTCAAGTGGAAGGGATCCTTGTAAGGATACTAGAGGATCAAGTGCTGCTGTGAGAACATTGACATTAGTTGGCACACTAGTGGGTTCTGTGGGTTTAAAGAGCTGGTTGTTACATGTCCACTAACATGTGGCTTGACTTAAGTGCAGATATGGCAACACTATCAATATACAACTTAGCAATATGACAGCCCTCAGTGGCATGTGGATCAGTTTGAAGTATAACAGCAAGTCCTTATATGAAGAACAATACTAACTCAATGAGAAGGACAATGAAGCAGACTCCTACCAAGAGGAGTGCAAGACTTAAAGTGATTAAAGATGAGTAGATGATGGTGGATTCAAGAAGACCAAGCTGCTGACTATGAGTGCAGCTTGGCTACCTTATATATATACACACAAGGGCTTTGAAGTGCCTCTTGAATAGTATAGTAACCAATCATCTATTGTATAGTTATTGTACAAGTCATATCAAGTTAGAGATATAAGTACATTATGAGTCCTTATGAGTCAGAGATAAGAGCACCACTATCATACAGTACTAGGGTTTTCAGGTCCATTATATAAGTCACATACTATTATCACATGCCTCCAGTTCAGGGATACAAGCTACCTGAGAGCTGGTCCATGTCATAATATCACCCCCTTTTCAGGGAGGATGCCCACATCCTAGTAGCCTCAGTCACAATGAAACTCCATGTGGTTGTTGTGCTCCCAAAGGATCTTGGGGTCCCTGAGCAGCACCCACTTCCTTTTGAGTTGGCATAGAGCATCAGCCCTATGCAGGCACACCATTGATAGCAAATGCCACTTGTACAGGTCCACAATGCCCTTCTCATGCTTGGTGATATGTTGTTCAAAGTTATGTTGTTCATGTGTTAGCACTTAGTATCAATGGACTTTGGCTGGGATTGACTTATTATGAATAGCCTGTAGGCACTGATCCATCACCACCTACTTTGAATGCTGCCACTCCAGCTTCTTCAACTCTTCCTCCATGTACTTCAGCAGTTGGGGGTGGATAGGTATCAGCTATGTATAGAATGGGAAGGGGAATACCCAATCCATTCAGTTGGTACCTCCAAGGATGATAGGGTCATCCCCCTCAATAACTTGGTACCACTGTGCTGGTCTGATGACCCTGTTGAACATAATGGGGTATGACATGTAGTCCCACCCAGTGTTGCACATCTATCCCTTAGGAGCCTTGGCCTGGAAGGGCTGACTCAATGGGTCTTGGATTTGTAAAGTCCAGTATTGTCAGGAGATAGGATCTCCTCTGAGGTGATGGCATGGGGTGTGTTGTGTGGTAAGTGCTCATACTGTCCATAGGTGATGTGAGGGTGCTCAGCTGGGTAAAGGTCTGTCCATGTTGGGACTGCCCCAAGCACACCAACCTCTCTTCTTTTAGCTTCCTTAGCACGGTGTGCCTCAGCAATAGCTTTTCTCTCCTGGTATTTCTGGCAGCATCAAGCTGCTCTTGCATCCATGTTTCCACTGTGGACCACCACAGTTCTGCCTGTTTCTTCACTGTCAGCTTGAAAGTGGACATGTACTAGTAGGGGATCATTGTTACTTTCATCACCTTCCACAACAATAGGATTGTCATGATGCCCTTTACTATGTTCCTCCTCATCAGGAACATTCCACACTGTAAGCAACTGGGGCCATAATGGACTTTTGAACACTGTTGCCAACATAGGGATGGGGAAGTTGCACTCCACAGCAGCAAGCTTGCTTCAAGTAATTGGGGCAACCACTGTTGCCTTATCTTTATCAGCTGCATGGACCATAGTGGGTCCATTGTTGTTGTCATAGTTGTCACTGGTGTCTCATCCAAGCAGGGCAGTATTCCCTGTCTGGTGGACATGATGGAGTCATTGTTACACAACTGAAAATTGTAACATGTGTCATGATTTACAATAGAAGACTCAATTGATGAACAGGCAACTATTGATGATGGATCTACACCCATGATATGTGTATCAGAGGCCTGCAGAGCATCTCTGCTTCATGTAACAATAATATGGCCACTAATTCCATCTATTACCAAAACCATACAAGGTATTCTAGTGTCTCCTCAAGGGGGGCCCAGGTCCTGATTGTAGAGTGTGTCAGATAGTGAGTCAATATCAATCCCCAGAGCTCAGCAAAGTTCCTGGGCAATTAGTGATATGTTGTCTGTGTTTCTATGCATCAACTGAAGTATCTCAGTGAGATTGCCATCCTACACCCATGTCAAAACTTCGGATGTTATAGAGACAGACATACACTCACAATCATGTCTTTAACTGAATGAGATGTGTCTGCTCCTTGTTCATCATCTGAGGACCCACTTGTGGTCTCAATCCCATCGTCCGATCCAAAATAGTCAATTGCCTCTGCATTGGACGAGTACATGTCAGAGTGTTATGCCCTAGCAGGGGTTTTTGTTCAAGAGTGGTTTCGCAAGGTATCAGAGTGTCTTGGAAGAGACACCACTAATAATGAGCAAAAGACGTCTATTGTCTGTGGCATGACTACGACCTGCAGAAGTAGTGTCTAATATATGTTATGACACAATGTGCAACAAACGGACAAATTAGTGACAAAGACCCGTAGTCTGATTGTACAGACGACAACTTCCGTCTATACGACAACAATATCTTGGGTGGTGAACTAAGCAAGGAAAGATCCAATCAGGTGTGGCGTTGTTATAGGTCCAACCAAAATGCAAAGCACTTGAAGGGGTTGTGACAGCGATTAGATACAAGAGGATATGGTTCACACAAAATATGAGAAGAACTGTTCACACCAAAGGTTACGAAGCAAGGTTGCTAGATTGCAAACGAAGTCAAGTCTGGCTTCTTACAGTGTAAAGTACAAGTATATATAGTGCTCAAGTCACAAAGACGAGCACACAAGGACAGACATATGTAAATGTTGTTATCTGGGGTTTTCTTATCCAAAGCACAAGACAATATGGGATAAACCACATGTAGAACAAAGGGGACACACCAATGGAGTAACAAAAGATAACAAAACTGAAACAAAGGTAAGTGGCAACATACATGTGAAAGGACTGAAGCGTCCGGATCATAACACAGAGGATGATATAGCCACACTGTGGGGAGCATATTGGAACATGTCTGACCTATGTTCATATGGTCCTAAGGTATGAGTATAGCCAATGCAATAATATCATACATAGCAGAGAATTGTTAAACACCAATTGTTTGTCAGATCCTTGGTCATGCTAGAAATGCCCAAGCACTTACCATTCTCCGGTTCCGTGCCCTCCGCCGGTCCCACCCAGGTCGACCCACCCACTGCGTGCCATCCTTCCAGAAAAGGCCACGTGGGCAGGCATCGTCACACCCTCCAACTTCGCACAAAATGTTGCAGCCAAGTCCAGAGCATGCTCCAATGCTAACATGATCAGCCAAACTCCAGGAGGCACGTCCCGCAAGGGACAGGGGTCCAACCCCACCTCTATGGAGAACATGGAAATCACAATTGCTAGGGGAGAAGGGCTACAGGATAAAAGCACTGAGGATAGACTGTACAAGTCTAACCCTGGCAATATTGTCCAGGCGGCTCGCAACGCCATGGAATGAATGTCAGCACAGGCCCCACCAGTCCTTTATGGGTGGTGGTCTGTCAACACGAACTCACACAACTTTGTCTATGTTTTTGCAGTAATTGTTCCCTTCTCGACCATTTTACAATTTGCGAAGGCGTTGACCGAGCCTTTGGGCAGCGGCAACCCTCTACTAAATAAGGGCTGGACATTCGGCCAGCTGTGAGGAGTTCCGACTTTGGATGGAGAGGGAGTCATTCACTCTCCTGATGTCCTGCTGCGCAAAATCTGCCATGTTCCTTTCTTTACAGATGCCATCTTTGTTTCTAAACCTCACTGGCAGTTGCCCATCACCTCCTTGGCCCATGCCATGAGAGGAGTGGTACAACTGGCCTTCATCGATGAATTGGGCATGCGCTCCCGCACAGCTAAAGCCCAGGGAGTTGGCATGTTCAGTACCCACTCACAATTTTTCTTAACAGGAAATAAGCCCTACTTCGCACAGTGCAGGCGGTGCCACAAAATTGGCCACACTACCAATGTGCCTGCTTGCAAGTTGGGGCCGAATTCGGTAAAATGCCACATCTGTGGTGGATCGCATAGGGGACAGGATCACGGTTTCCACTGCAAGGCTATGACCCACATCGTGGCCGGTCAGTGCAACTGTCATTATCCCTACCTGCTCTGCGGGGGACGCCACAATGCGCACTTGCCAAACTGCCCAGTCCAGGGGGGCTTCAAGCTGTCCCCTCTGGCGGAACCTTTGAATGTTTCTTCTTCCATCAACTCATGAACTCACACACAGGCCCCTCGTGACGCAGACAGCTTCACGGTGGTGGGAAAGGGCAGCAAGGACATGCCTGCCAACCCTTGCTCAAAGTCGCTGCGCACTGTGAAACACGCTCAAGCACATAGGGCTAAGCGGGCTGTGGCTGGTCCAGATAACACTGGCTTGCTCACCGCTGGCCCTTCCAACCCAAACACAAACGGTAGCGTGCAAGGTTCCTCGGTCACGATGGTCCTCTTCCCTGAGGACATGGCGATGATCACGGAAACCATTGACGCTTTTAGAAAGTTGGCTTATGCTGTCTGCGACGGGTTGGGGGAAGATCTGTGGCGGGCTATGACGGAGTTGGAGGGGGGCTGGGGTGCTCACACCAAGCATCTTGATAACCTCTTTAGTCTCCCAGCTTGATATGTGGTGAAACACGGCCTCCCACTCACCATCCCTCAAACAGAGGATGAGGTGGCTCGAGGGGAAGGGGGATCTGAGGTGGCTGCAGGGCGGGTTCACACCTTTCGCACCAACTGGGGATCTACCCAGCCCTTCCATTTTGTCTATCACTCACTACCGCCACATACATGGTTCGCTACCCCTGAGGAGGTCACCACCCGTCATTCCAGACAGGCAAAAACCTCCAATCGCATGCAGCAGTTCAACGATGCCATGGACTTTATGATGAACCTTGCACAGAGCCTCTTCAAAAACAACCTCACACCCTGCCCCCTTCTGGGGCTAGAAGCGGAGGTCATCATTACCACCAACTCCCTCGACACACTTTTCTCACTGGACAACCCTGGCCCTATCAGGGATCGGGTCATGGATGCCATCAAAGCACACATCGCGCAAGATGCCTCAAGGCTTTTCTCACTCAGCAGCATTATATCTTATGCATAGTACGACCATTCTCTCCATCAACATGAGGCAGCGCAATGCAATGTCGCATGCTATCCTCAAAATGAATACTACTGATGACATTATTTGTGTTCAAGAACCGTGGTTTGGGCACATTGGAGTCTTAAGATTGGACTCTGCAAGGGATGGAGTAGAGGTTCTTGGCGGTGCAGTGCACCAAAATTGGTCCCTCTTTTACCCTTACTTCACTGACTCTAAACAAGCTAAAGTTATGATATATGTTCATAAGTATAGCCGCTTGGCATCAACCTAGACAGTCTCACCCTGTCAAAGTGGTCCCTCGCATGGACTTGTTACGTCACAATACAGTAATGGTCGTGGACTTACATATTCACCAGGACACTCTACGTATCATTAATTTTTACAATGACGTAGAGGACCCATCTGCTCTTTCCTCACTCCTTTCTCTTGATTTAGTTTCGGAGATCCCAACTATTCTTGTTGGCAATTTCAATATCCACTCCCCAAGCTGGTCTCCAAGGGGCTGGTCACCCTCACCCACTGCGGCAAGATTTGAACAGTGGGCAGTGTCTCAGGCCCTTAAGCTAGGGATGCTTCCTGGAGAAATCACTCAGAGGGGCACGGACGCAGAATGCGGCAGTATGCTGGACTTAGTCTGGCATAACTGCGCAGCAGTCGCTTCCCTCGCCCTCTCACCCCCCATTATGGACTGGGAGGCCTCCATTGGCTCGGACCACACAGGTATTCGCACGGTCTGGCTTTTAGACGGCTTCTTCTGCAGCCTCAAGCCTGCGGTCCGTACCAAGTACTCGTTTGACACACAGGACAACGAGGACGAACTCAAGGTCTGGCAAGCCACCATCGAGTTGGGCCTTCCCCCCCTCATCCCCATCCAAAACCCCATTGACATTAAGCTTTTTGCCAAGGGAGTCCAGAATGCACTGATCCACGCCTGTGACACCCATCTTAAGAAATCCCTTCCCCCCAAAGCCAGGAGTAATCACTGGTGGAATGAGGACTGTGTGGCTGCGGTACTCACGCTCCAGAACCTTCCACCCAGGAACTCTGACGAGAAGCAAGCCACCTCACGTGACCTCAAATGCATCACGAAGAAGGCTAAGTGCGGATATTACAACAAGGTAATTTCCACATGCAACATCTGGGAGGTCACCAAGTGGAGACACAGCCACCACCTGGATGGGATACCGGCACTATGCCTGGCGTCAGGAGCGCTCTCTTTTGACCAAAGGGAGATTGCTGACACATTAGGAAAGAAATTCTTCATTGATGGCCTTGACGACATTCGCATGGAACAGGATATGGATCCCGTGCCTTATCCTACTTGCACTCTGGAGCCCATTGTGGAGGAGGAGATCACACACCTCCTCACCCTCTGTGCCAACAACTCTGCCCCTGGGGACTTGGGAATCTCGTGGCTCATACTTAAGCACGCTTGGTCCACCATTAAGGATCACGCCATTCCTCTCTTTGATGCCTGCTTGTGCGAAGGGTACCACCTGCGCCTCTGGAAAAAGGCCATGGTTGTTGTCATACCCAAACCAGGGAAAGACGACTACCTCCTCGCCAAATCCTATAGGCCCATTTCTCTCATCGAATGCCTTAGTAAGCTCTTGGAGAAGATTGTTGCCCATCACCTCACCTTTGAAGCTGACAAGTATGGTCTTTTACCCACATCCCAATTTGGCACTTGCCCTTTCTCTTCCACTTTGGATGCTGGTTTCACACTATGTCACGACGCGCAGAGTCAATTACGTCTCAAACATAAATGTGGAGCCGTCCTCTTTGACATCAGCAGTTTCTTTGACCACATACACAAAGAGAGAATGGCCCACATGCTGCGGATCCTCAGGTACCCTGAGTTGATCGTGGACTGGGTCCTTTCCTTTTTGGATAACCGTCATGTCTCACTTTCATTCAACGGACAGGTGGGTGAGGAACACAGACAGCCCGTGGGCACACCTCAGGGTTCCCCCCTTTCTCCAATCCTTTCCGCACTATACACTGCTCCTCTCCTCCATTTACCTGCCCCATGTGACAACTCCACCCTTGGGATGTATGTCGACAATGGCCTGATCTTTGCTCATGGCAGGGATTGGAATGAAGTCAACAAGCGTCTCCAGGAGCAGTACTTGTTCTGCGAGGTGTGGCTACATAAATTGAACCTTTTCTTGAACCTTCTAAACTGAACTTATTTATTTCCAACCCCCACGATCATGTGAACAATCACCCACTTCCATTCTTTTACCAGACATCGTCCATAATACTTATTACTATACTTATTCTAAACCCATGGTCCGATATTTGGGGTTCTTTTTGAACTTCAAATTCGACTGGACTTTCCACGTCACCACTATGTGTAATTGTGCTTGTGGCTCACTCAAAGCGTTACAGATGCTAGGCAACTCTGTACGGGATCTCCACAGCGAGTTGGCGACTGGTGTTCAACGCCGTCTGCCTTCCTGTGCTCTCCTACAGGTGCCAATTGTGGGCCAATGCCACCAATCGCAAATCTCTTATTAACATGGTACAGTTGGTGTTCAATGAGGGGGTTTGCGTGTGCGCTGGGGCCTTCCACACCGCGCCGTGCGAGCCCCTTCATGAACTCCTCCGCATCCTTCCTGCAGATCTCTATTTTGAGAAGCTCACTGAAACCTCTGCTTACAGGCTGACCCATGTTCCCCAGACTTCACAATTACTGCGCCGCCTAGGCCAGGAATGGTGCGGACTGGTCCAGAACAGCCTGGACTCCAGCAACGGAGGACCAGTACAAGTCAGTGCACATGTGGCCCAGTCTGGAGGGCCCAAACAGCACCCCACTGCCTTGGAGGCTCTCAGAGCTCGAGTGGATCCATCCTGCCCTTGAACTGACGTCACTGCAGTCGCCCCCTGGGAGGTCCCCAACTGGAGGGCTTCTGTGCGCGTGATGGGGATGGATAGACCCCAACCCCGGAAAAAGTGGGTGGATGACCTTTACCAGAGCATCCCCAGCTCTAGTACAGTAGCAATCTACCTTGCTGGAATGGTCTCCAACAAGGGCCAGGCTGACAACAAACAAGTGGGCGGTGCAGCTGCTTGTGTAACCAGCAGGGAGAGGCAGATTGTCCGTCAGTGGTGTATGGGGACACAGGTGACACCAGGGGATGTCTCGCTGTTTGCTCTAAGCAAAGCGGCCAAGTTCATTTCCCTTACTTACTCATCGGGGGTCACACCCACTGACATTTACTTACTATGCGTGGACATGAGCGCCATTTTACGTATCCAGAACTTCAAGGGGTCTAAAAGTCAACTTGACCTCTTACGCTTTCATCATTCACTTACGACTTTCTTTTCTGTGCCCAGGAACACCACAGTTCATGTGGTGTGGTCTCCGTTGAAGAAGGATCGCATGCAGTCCCACTTGGCCTGGTTGGCAGCCGCTGGCATCTGTTCTACCTCACCCCTGGCCTTCCTGCAAAGGGTTCAGTCCACTGCCTTTTTCAAGGCAAGGGCCAGGCAAACCACATATCACACTTGGTCTAGGCGTTGGATTCAGAGCCGGAGATTAAAATCTGGCCGAGACTACTCTGCTTATGACTACGGTATCCAACACCCACCTGATGGCCATAATCATCCACTCTTTACCACCGCCATCCCCATTAAACCTCATCCGGAGAGGCCTGGAGACACTCCAGCCCCTATCACTCATTATAAACCTCCGTCCCTCCCGGACATCACACACAAGATGCTGAGCACGGCTTTTCAGCTCACTATACAACACTCATTCACCTCAGAGTACACGCTCCATCATCAACCCGACCTCCCTCCTGAACATTCTGCATGTCCTTGTGGAGCAAGGGAACGGTCCATCCCCCACCTAATCCACCTTTGTCCTCGAGTTCACCGGGCTCATCGCCACCTCGCTGACAATTGGCATACCCATATCTGAGACATCCTGCTGAAGAATCTCTTTGGAGACTCTGATGACGTGAGATGGCTCCTAATCTTCCTCCAGATCTCTGGTGCTGCCTCAAAGCCAGAGATGGGCCCTGTCCAGTTCAATCCTGGTTGACTGCACGTCCTCAAAACAGCTGATCCTGCTTAAGCGCGGTCTGCCCACTTTGTTGGGGGTAATTTTCTTTTCTTCTGACATGGAACCTTTTTGATTTCTACATCGGTTTACACCATCTGTTTACTGTTGTATGACTACCTAACAACTGTCTTTACATCTCCTCCTGTGACAGGGGGTTATTCCTCTTTACCTACAAGCTCTTACTTCAGTGCGACCTCCACTTACATTACCTACCCTTTAATGAGTCCTTAGCTGCATACTCAACTGGTCTTGTACTCTGTTTACTGCCCCAGAATAATAATGGTTTCCAAAAAAAAAAAAAAAAGCACTTACCATTCTGTCATTCAAGCATTGTGACCCCTCTACCTGTTCTTCATCCAAAGACTCCATAACAACTTCCCTCACATTATGGTCTAAGCAATACATATCATCCTCATCAAAGGACTCTGCATCAGATGATGACACATCTACAGGGTTGGAGAATGATGTGTATGGATATCTGATGTCATATGTCTTCTCTAATGAACCTGCTACATGTGTCAATGTTATAGGAAGGCATGAAACATGTCCCTACAGTATTGCCATCCCTCCTTACCCCATTGCTGTTCTGGAGTGATAGCATAGACCCAAATGAGTAGACACTACTCTCCTCTGCTTGATTGTTTTGTTAAAATGCGACCTGCAGAGGAGGATATAAGATGTATTGATTAAAGTAAATGAATACTACTCACCTGCAGAGGAGGATATAAGACTAAGGGATATTTTTCCGTCCTCTGCAGGATATATCAACCTGACTAAGCTACCTAAATAAGGAAATACCAAAAGGAGCGATGTACAGACACATAAACAGACTATAGTGAACGCTTTAGCAACAAATAACACTCCCCCATGTCTGTGCATGTCTCCAGAACTCCTAACTGAACAATCCAAGCATACTAGCACATTTCTGAACCTTGAAGCAGTCAAGTGCCTTGGTGAAGATGTCAGCAGCCATCTCCTCAGTTGCTACAAAGCTGGGACTGATAAGTCCATCTTGAACAGCATCCCTATGTTGAAATGTGACCTTATAAGGGCCCTTGAGTCACAGAGGACACAAGGGGACTGCAGAGGAGGATATAAGACTAAGGGCTATTTTTCCGTCCTCTGCAGGATATATCAACCTGACTAAGCTACCTAAATATGGAAATACCAAAAGGAGCAATGTACAGACACATAAACACACTATAGTGGAAGCTTCACCAATAAATAACACCCTAAGCCAAAATAGGCGAAGTGAGAGATGCTTCATCTTCCCATGGTGCTCAGGATTCTTGCTGACTGCTATGGCCGATTGATTGTCCATTTTAAGGAGAGAGGGACCACTGATTGGTGTTATTTGTTGCTTAAGCGTTCACCATAGTTTATTTGTGTGTCTGTACATCGCTCCATTTGGTATTTCCTTATTTAGGTAGCTTAGTCAGGTTGATATATCCTGCAGAGGACAGAAAAATATCCCTTAGTCTTATATCCTCCTCTGCAGGTGAGTAGCACTCTTTTACTTTAATCAATATAGTCTTTTATCCTCCTCTGCAGTCCCCTTGTGTCCTCTGTGACTCAAGGGCCCTATATAGGTCACATTCTAACAGGTTATGGGCCCTGCCTAGTGACTTAACTCTGCTTTGCTGGCATCCTTGCTGCTGTCTTCTCTGGTGTTCTATCTCAGCTCTCAGAACCTTCATTCCACTCATTCCACTCACTCCATTCTCCTACACTCTTTTCCACTTGTTCAAATCACTCCTAAGCATGCATCCAACTCGCTCTGTCACTTCTGGAACCACCTCCTCACTGTCAGGAGCTTCTAAACCCTTCACTTTGCCTTCTAGAGCATTCACATCTCCTAATTCTCTTTCACTGTCCCATCACCCTCTCTCACTTCACATGCCTCTCATTCTGCTTCTTCAGCATCTGCCCTCTTCTCTGCCTCCCAGTTCGAAGCTCACACCTCCTGGATTGCTGACACTGGTGCTTCAGCCCATATGACATTTCATTGTCATTGGATGCGAAATCTGAGGCCTCACAAAGTCGAAATAAGGTTGGCTGATGGCTCTGTTGTCTACTCTGAGGGTGTAGGCACTGTTCGCTTCAATCCTGTGGTCAATGAACAGGAAATGCCCCCTCTAGAGTTCACTGATGTCCTCTATGTCCCTGCCCTCTGCACTAACCTATTTTCCGTCCTATTCCTCACTCTAAATCGCCATTTCACTGTTGCCATTGAGAAAGACACCCTGCACTTCATCAGGGACAACAAGATCCTCTTCCAAGTGAAAACTGGACCCTCTAATGCTGCCTATCTTGTTGGGGACACCATTCCTGTGGAGCAATTTGCCTCACTCTCTTCTGCCACCACCCTCCCCTTGGACTGGGACCTCTGGCATCATCGCCTCTGGCATCATCACCTTGCAGGCATCAAGAAGCTGCTTTCAGGTAACCTGGTGATGGGTTTCAAGCTTGATTCACAAGCTAACCCTGATCTGGTATGTGAAGCCTGCAAAGCTGGCAAGATGCATGCAAATCCCTTTCCAATTTTGACTTCAAGAGCCTCAAAACCCCTCCAACTCGTCCATAGTGATGTCCATGGCCCTGTGAAGGTGCTTACACATCAAGGGTATCACTATTGGGTCACATTCATCGACGACTTCTCTTGCTTTAAGGCAGTATATCTCCTTAAGAGAAAGTCAGAGACCTTTGCTGCTTTCAAGCAATTCAATTGTCACTGGAGCGAAACTGGGCACTCTCAGGGATGATAAGGGTGGGGAATACATGTCTAGGGAGTTTGAAGTGTTCTGCATTGATCATGGCATCCAGAGGCAGCACACTGTCAGGAATTGACCTCAGCTGAATGGAGTTGCAGAGAGAGCGAACAGAACGATGGAGGAAGGTGTTGTGTTGATGCTGCATGAGTCTGGAATGCCTACAGCCTTCTGGGGAGAGGCACTGGCCGCTTTTATTCACACCAGCAACAAGCTGGCCACTTCAGCCCTCCCTGAGGCAACACCTTATCAGGCTTTCTATGGCAGCAGGCCAGATCTCTCTATGCTTCGAGTTTGGGGCTGTACTGCCTATGTGCTGATACAGAGGGATAAGCGACCACTTGGGAGCCTTGGATCGCACATGGAGAAGTGTGTATTCATTGGATACCCTCAAGGCTACAAGGGATGGAAATTCTACAACCCAGTGACAAAGAAGGTCATTATTTCAGAAAGAGCTGACTTTGATGAACACTTTTTCATGCTACAGAGGCATTCAACTCCCTCCCTACCTCCCCCTTGCCTCAGTTCACTGCTTGAGTCACCTAACACCTCTCTTACACTCCCAGACATCTCAGACGACATTCTGGATGCTCCAATTGACTCACAGAAGCCAATTCATGGGGGAGATGGATCTACTGCTTCTGATTTGCCTTCTGTTCCTCCAATTTCACCTCCAAGTCAATCTATTCACTCTTCTTCACCTCCCTCCACTTACATGTCACTTCCCCCTTCCACTCCGTCGCCTTCACCCCCTCCTGCTCATCATCCTCCTCTTCCACCTCATCCATCTGTTAAAATGCAACCTTATAAGGGCCCTTGAGTCACAGAGGACACAAGGGGACTGCAGAGGAGGATATAAGACTATATTGATTAATGTAAAAGGATACTACTCACCTGCAGAGGAGGATATAAGACTAAGGGCTATTTTTCCGTCCTCTGCAGGATATATCAACCTGACTAAGCTACCTAAATAAGGAAATACCAAAAGGAGCGATGTACAGACACATAAACAAACTATAGTGGACGCTTCAGCAATAAATAACACCTGCCTGCTTGCTTCAAGCCATAGAGTGACTTCTTTAACTTACAGACATGATCTGGTCCGCCCACTTCAAATCCCTCAGGCTGCTGCATGTAGATCCCTTCTTCCAGAGTGCCATTGAGGTAGGCATGAGAGATGTCAATGGAGCGAAGTTCAAGGTCCTCCAGAGCTGCCAAAGCGAGTACAATGCGAATGGTGGAATAGCGAACTGTGGGAGCGAAGGTCTCTTTGAAATCAAAGCCAGGACGCTGAGAATAGCCCTTGGCAACCAATCTGGACTTGTAGCGATCCAGCGAGCCATCAGCATTGCGCTTCACCTTCATGAACCATCTGGAGCCTATTGCACGCTTCCCAGGGGGTAATTTGACGATCTCCCAAGTGCCATTGACTCTATGAGCTTCCATCTCTTCCTCACAAGCCTTATGCCACAAATCTGCGTCGGAGCGTCACTGAGTATTGCTTATAAGTAGTGGGTTCAGCTGTGGACGCTGTGTTGGCCTGGATGAGGTCCAAGGGATCATCAGAGTCGTCTTCATCATCATCTGAAGACAGGACTACTGGTGTTGGCTCCCTTGGCTGTCTATAGCGCTCTGGAACGGCCCATTGTTCAGGCAGCCACTCTTCTCTAGGACGTCTTCGGCGTTGGGGGCGAGAAGGAGGAGACTCAAGCAATGAATTGAGGCGAGGGGGAGGTAGGGAGGGAACTGAATGCCTCTGGAGCATGAAAAAGTGTTCATCAAAGTCAGCTCTTTCGGAAATAATGACCTTCTTTGTCACTGGGTTGTAGAACTTCCAGCCCTTGTAGCCTTGAGGGTATCCAATGAATACACACTTCTCCATGTGTGATCCAAGGCTCCCAAGTGGTCGCTTATCCCTCTGTATCAGCACATAAGCAGTACAGCCCCAAACTTGAAGCATAGAGAGATCTGGCTTGCTGCCATAGAAGGCCTGATAAGGGGTCGCCTCAGGGAGAGCTGAAGTGGCCAGCTTGTTGCTAGTGTGAATAAAAGTGGCCAGTGCTTCTCCCCAGAAGGCTGGAGGCATCCCAGACTCATAGAGCATCGATACAACACCTTCTTCCATCGTCCTATTAGCCCTCTCAGCTACACCATTCTGCTGAGGTCGATTCCTGACTGTGTGCTGCCTCTGGATGCCATGGTCAATGCAGAACGCTTCAAACTCTCTAGAGATGTACTCCCCACCCTTATCATCCCTGAGAGTGCCCAGTTTCGCTCCAGTGACATTCTCAGCCCAAGCTTTGAACTGCTTGAAGGCACCAAAGGTCTCAGATGTTCGCTTAAGGAGATAAACTGCCTTAAAGCAAGAGAAGTCATCGATAAAAGTGACCCAGTAGCGATACCCTTGATGTGTAGGCACCTTCACAGGGCCATGGACATCACTGTGGACGAGTTGGAGCAGTTTTGAGGCTCTGGAGGACGAAATTGGAAAGGGATCTGCAGGCATCTTGCCAGCTTTGCAGGCTTCACATACCAGATCAGGGCCAGCTTGTGAATCAAGCTTGAAACCCGTCACCAGGTTGCCTGAATGCAGTTTCTTGATGCCTGCAAGGTGATGATGGCAAAGGCGACGATGCCAGAGGTCCCAGTCCAAGGGGAGGGTTGTGGCAGAAGAGAGTGAGGCAAATTGCTCCACAGGAATGGTGTCCCCAACAAGATAAGCAGCATTAGAGGGTCCAGTCTTCGCTTGGAAGAGGATCTTGTTGTCCCTGATGAAGTGCAGGGTGTCCTTCTCAATGGCAACAGTGAAATGGCGATTTAGAGTGAGGAATAGGACGGAAAATAGGTTGGTGCAGAGGGCAGGGACATAGAGGACATCAGTGAACTCTAGAGGGGGGATTTCCTGTCCATTGACCACAGGATTGAAGCGAACAGTGCCTACACCCTCAGAGTAGACAACAGAGCCATCAGCCAACCTTATTTCGACTTTGTGAGGCCTCAGATTTCGCATCCAGTGACGATGGAATGTCATGTGGGCTGATGCACCAGTGTCAGCATTCCAGGAGGTGTGGGATTCAAACTGGGAGGCAGAGAAGAGGGCAGAGGCTGAAGATGCAGAATGAGAGACATATGAGGCAAGAGAGGATGATGGGACTGTGAAAGAGGCTGAAATGGGAGATGTGGACGCTCTAGAAGGCGAACTGAGTGGTGTAGAAGCTCCTGACAGTGCATATGAGGTGCCAGCAGTGTTAGAACAAGTTGGATGCATTGTTAGGGGTGATTGGAACAAGTTGAAAGGAATGGAGGCCAGTGGAGTGAATGGAGTGAGGGAAATGAGGGTTCTGAAAGCTGAGATAGAGCAAGAGTGATGACAGCAGCAAGAATGCCAACAAAGTAGAATTAAGTCGCTAGGCAGGGCCCATACATAACCTGTTAAAATGCGACCTATAAAGGGCCCTTGAGTCACACAGGACACAAGGGGACTGCAGAGGAGGATATAAGACTATATTGATTAAAGTAAATGAGTACTACTCACCTGCAGAGGAGGATATAAGACTAAGGGATATTTTTCCGTCCTCTGCAGGATATATCAACCTGACTAAGCTACCTAAATAAGGAAATACCATATGGAGCGATGTACAGACACATAAACACACTATAGTGGACGCTTCAGCAACAAATAACACTCCCCCATGTCTGTGCATGTCTCCAGAGCACTAACTGAACAAACCAAGCATACCAGCACATTTCTGAACCTTGAAGCGGTCAAGTGCCTTGGTGAAGATGTCAGCAGCCATCTCCTCAGTGGTCACAAAGCTGGGACTGATAAGACCACCTTGAACAGCATCCCTAAGCCAAAATAGACGAAGTGAGAGGTGCTTCATCTTGCTGTGGTGCTCTGGGTTCTTGCTGACTGCAATGGCTGATTGATTGTCCATTTTGAGGAGAGAGGGACCACTGATTGGGTAGCCAAGCTCCCCCATGAATTGACGCATCCAGAGGATCTCCTTGCCCGCTTCAACAGCTGAGATGTGCTCTGCTTCAGTTGTGGACAAGGCAACCAAAGGCTGCAATTTAGAACTCCATGAAACCACTCCAGAACCAATCTTGACCACATATCCACCTGTGGACTTGCCATTGTCCGGATTTCCACCATGATCAGCATCAGAATAAGTGATGAAGGGTTCAGGCGAAGTGGAAGGCATGTAGACGAGCTTGTGGTCCATTGTACCCTTCAAATAGTGAAGCACATGCTTTGCAGCTTGCTAGTGAGCCAGACCAGGATTGGAGTTGAATCTGGCAAGTACTCCGGCAGCATAGGCGATGTCTGGCCTTGTGGTGACTGCCAAGTACATCAGATATCCAACAATGGAAAGGTAGGGGTACTGGCGCATTTCTGAGGCTTCTGCTTCGTTCTAAGGACACATGGAGGTGGAAAGACAAGTTCCTGGGTTAAGAGGAGTGGAAACAGGCTTTGAATCGCTCAAACCATGCTCATGAAGTAGATTGGAGATGTACTGGCTCTGGGAGATGGAAAGGGAGCGATTTGGACGATCTCTGTGGATTTCTAGGCCTAGAAGCTGAGTTGTAGGGCCTAGATCTCGCAGTTTGAAGTGCTGGGAGAGTTCTTGGACGATTGAATCGATCCTGGCTCCATCTTTGCATGCAAGCGTGATATCATCGACAAATACAGGCATTAAGATCCTAACATCATTCCTGAGGAAGATGTAGAGCCCATGGTCGGATTGGACGTGTTCAAAGCCCATAGAACAGAGCACAGAGTGAAGGGTCTTGTTCCAGACCCTGCCTGCTTGCTTCAAGCCATAGAGCGACTTCTTTAGCTTGCAGACATGATCTGGTCCGCCCACTTCAAATCCCTCAGGCTGCTGCATGTAGATCTCTTCCTCCAGAGTGCCATTGAGATAGGCATGAGAGATATCAATGGAGTGAAGTTCAAGGTCCTCCAGAGCAGCTAAGGCAAGGACAATGCGAATGGTGGCATAGTGAACTGTGGGAGCAAATGTCTCCTTGAAATCGAAGCCAGGACGCTGAGAATAGCCCTTGGCAACCAATCTGGACTTGTAGCGATCCAGCGAGCCATCAGCATTGCGCTTCACCTTCATGAACCATCTGGAGCCAATGGCACGCTTCCCAGGAGGCAATTTCACGACTTCCCAAGTGCTATTGACTCTATGAGCCTCCATCTCTTCCTCACAAGCTTTGTGCCACAAATCAGCATCAGAGCGTTGCTGTGACTGCCTGTAAGATGTGGGTTCAGATGTAGAAGCTGCACCAGCCTGGATGAGATCAATAGGGTCATCAGAGTCCTCATCTTCGTCTGAAGAGGCAATTGCTGGTGTTGGCTCCCTGGGCTGCTTGTAACGATCTGGAACAGCCCACTGTTCTGACAGCCACTCATCTCTAGGGCGTCTGAGGCGTTGAGGACGAGAGGGAGCAGGAGGAGGAAGGTTAATGCGAACTGGAGGGGGTGCAGGTGAAGGAGTGGCAGGTGGAAGGGAATGGTAAGTGGAAGGAGGTGTTTGGGAATGGAATGGAGGACTTGGAGGCGAAATGGGACGAACAGAAGGCAAATCAGAAGAAGTAGACCCATCTCCCCCATGAAGTGGCTTCTGTGAGTCAATTGGAGCGTCCAGAACGTCGTCTGAGATGTCTGGGAGTGTAAGGGAGGTTGTAGGCAACTTGAGAAGTGAATTGAGGTGAGGGGGAGGTAGGAGGGGAACTGAATGCTTCTGAAGCATGAAAAAGCGTTCATCAAAGTCAGCTCTTTCTGAAATAATGACCCTCTTTGTCACTGGGTTGTAGAACTTCCAGCCCTTGTATCCCTGAGGGTATCCAATGAATACACACTTCTCCATGTGCGATCCAAGGCTCCCTAGTGGTCGCTTGTCCCTCTGTATCAGCACATAAGCAGTACAGCCCCAAACACGAAGCATAGAGAGATCTGGCTTAGTCCCATAGAGAACCTGATAAGGTGTCGCCTCAGGGAGAGCTGAAGTGGCCAGCTTGTTGCTGGTGTGAATAAAAGCGGCCAGTGCTTCTCCCCAGAAAGCTGTAGGCATTCCAGACTCATGCAGCATCGACACAACACCTTCCTCCATCGTTCTGTTCGCTCTCTCTGCAACTCCATTCTGCTGAGGTCGATTCCTGACAGTGTGCTGCCTCTGGATGCCATGATCAATGCAGAACACTTCAAACTCCCTGGACATGTATTCCCCACCCTTATCATCCCTGAGAGTCCCCAGTTTCGCCCCAGTGACATTCTCTGCCCAAGCCTTGAACTGCTTGAATGCAGCAAAGGTCTCTGACTTTTGCTTAAGGAGATAGACTGCGTTAAAGCGAGAGTAGTCATCAATGAATGTGACCCAATAGCGATACCCTTGATGTGTAGGCACCTTCACAGGGCCATGGACATCACTGTGGACGAGTTGGAGGGGTTTTGAGGCTCTAGAGGTCGAAATTGGAAAGGGATCTGCATGCATCTTGCCAGCTTTGCAGGCTTCACATACCAGATCAGGGTTAGCTTGTGAATCAAGCTTGAAACCCGTCACCAGGTTACCTGAATGCAGCTTCTTGATGCCTGCAAGGTGATGGTGGCAGAGGCGACGATGCCAGAGGTCCCAATCTAGTGGAAGAGTGGTAGCTGATGAAAGGGAGGCAAATTCTTCGACAGGGATTGTGTCCCCCACAAGATATGCAGCATTGGCAGCCCCAGTCTTCGCTTGGAAGGCAATCCTGTTGTCCTTGATGAAGTGCATAGTGTCCTTCTCAATGGAGACGATGAAATGGCGATGAACAGTGAGATATAGCACAGAGAATAGATTACTGCAGAGAGCAGGAACATAAAGGACATTGGAGAACTCTAGAGGCGCCATCTCCTGCCCATTAACCACAGGATTGAATCGCACTGAGCCCACCCCTTCGGAATACACCACAGAACCATCAGCCAGCCTAATTTCGACTCTATGAGGCCTCAAATTTCGCATCCAATGCCGATTGAATGTCATATGAGCTGAGGCGCCAGTGTCTGCATTCCAGCAAGTGTGAGCTTCGGACTGGGGAGCAGAAAAGAAGGCACTTGCTGATGCAACTGAAGCGGACTGTGGGGCAGCTGGGGATGCATTAGACGATGTGGAGGCTGGTGAGGCTGTGGATGATGAAGGGGGGTGAAGTTGGCGAATTAAGCGTTCCTTCAGGAAGCACTTGGCCTCATTGTGGCCGAGGCGAGAGCAGAACTTGCATTTAGGGCGACTAGAGGTGCTGTCTTGTGAGTTGTGGGTGGAGGAAGTGGAATGGGGGGTTGTGGACGCCTTAGAACGCGATTTTGAAGGCCCAGAAGCGGCTGAAAACGCAGATGATGTTCCAGAGAGGTTAGAGCGAGTCTGATCCATGTTCCTGAGCGATTGGATGACAGATTGCTTGTCAAACTTGTCCAGGACCGAAATTGTGCGCACAACTTCATCAAAGGACTGTGGAAGCGCTCTGATGATCGCCATAACAGCTAGCTCATCATAGAGGTTGTCTAGGGTGAAGGAAGGGGGTGAAAGCGACTTGATGACCCTAATCTGCTCATCCACCTTGTTAATGAGTGATTCCAGGGACTCAGAATCGTCTTTCTGGGTGGAAAGGAGAGTGTGATAGGCATTGAAGCGAGGTGCAGTTCGCTGTTGCACAAAGTTAGCCTTGAGGGTGTCCCAGATAGCAATGGGGTCGTCTTCACAGTCCCTAATAAGCACCCTGAGCTCATGAGACATCGCTGTTTTGAGGGCTCCAGCAGCTCTATCAGCCTTGACCTCCCATCTCTCAAGTTTGTCCTCATCTGGGGGTGTTGCAGCGGTGAGTACATTGCCCTTAGAGTCCAGAACTTCGGGTTTGCCAGTAGGCTTCTTCTCTGAGCCAGAAACAAGTCGCCAAAGGCCATTGAGCTGTAGCCAGGACTTGATGTCATCAGCCCAGAGGTGATAGTTTTCGCTTGTGAGAGGAGAAATAGAGGTGATGGAAGTGTCTCTGGAGGCGGACATGATGTAGGCAGTGTAATTGAGTGAATGGGAGAGATATGAGCGATTTGAGCGAGTGGGAAGAGTGAAAAGGTATGGAAGTGAGTGAAATGATAGGAATGAGTGTGTGAGGAGCTAAGACAGAGCAGAGCGATGTAGACA
Source organism: Lactarius psammicola (assembly GCA_025769895.1). Classification (NCBI taxonomy): domain Eukaryota; kingdom Fungi; phylum Basidiomycota; class Agaricomycetes; order Russulales; family Russulaceae; genus Lactarius; species Lactarius psammicola. The sequence continues at coordinate 84,921 of WTXK01000104.1, forward strand.
GCAAGGAGGACAGCTGGAATCAATAAACGCACAGGGCAGGGCCCATAACCTGTTAAGATGCGACCTTATAAGGGCCCTTGAGTCACAGAGGACACAAGGGGACTGCAGAGGAGGATATAAGACTAAATTGATTAATGTAATAGAGTACTACTCACCTGCAGAGGAGGATATAAGACTAAGGGATATTTTTCCATCCTCTGCCAGATATATCAACCTGACTAAGCTACCTGAATAAGGAAATACCAAAAGGAGCGATGTACAGACACATAAACAAACTATAGTGGATGCTTCACCAACAAATAACATCTCCATGTGCGATCCAAGGCTCCCAAGTGGTTGCTTGTCCCTCTGTATCAGCACATAGGCAGTGCAGCCCCAAACTCGAAGCATAGAGAGATCTGGCTTGCTGCCATAAAATGCCTGATAAGGGGTCGCCTCAGGGAGAGCTGAAGTGGCCAATTTATTGCTAGTGTGAATAAAAGTGGCCAGTGCCTCTCCCCAGAAGGCTGTAGGCATCCCAGACTCATAAAGCATTGATACAACACCTTCCTCCATTGTCCTATTAGCCCTCTCAGCCACACCATTCTGCTGAGGTCAATTCCTGACAGTGTGCTGCCTCTGGATGCCATGGTCAATGCAGAATGCTTCAAACTCTCTAGACATATACTCCCCACCATTATCATCACTGAGAGTGCCCAGTTTTGCTCCAGTGACATTCTCTGCCCAAGCTTTGAACTGCTTGAAGGCACCAAAGGTCTCAGACTTTCACTTAAGTAGATAAACTGCCTTAAAGTGAGAGAAGTCATCGATGAATGTGACCCAATAGTGATACCCTTGATGTGTAGGTTCCTTAACAGGGCCATGGACATTTCTATGGACGAGTTGGAGGGGTTTTGAGGCTCTTGAAGTCAAAATTGGAAAGGGATTTGCATGCATCTTGCCAGCTTTGCAGGCTTCACATACCAGATCAGGGTTAGCTTGTGAATCAAGCTTGAAACCTGTCACCAGGTTACCTGAAAGCAGCTTCTTGATGCCTGCAAGGTGATGATGGCAAAGGCGACGATGCCAGAGGTCCCAGTCCAAGGGGAGGGTGGTGGCAGATGAGAGTGAAGCAAATTGTTCTACAGGAATGGTTTCCCCAACAAGATAAGCAGCATTGGATGGTCCAGTCTTCACTTGGAAGACAATCTTGTCCTTCTCAATGGCCACAGTGAAATGGTGATTTAGAGTGAGGAATAGGATGGAAAATAGGTTAGTGCAGAGGTCAGGGACATAGAGGACATCAGTGAACTCTAGAGGGGGCAGTTCCTGTCCATTGACCACTGGATTGAAGCAAACAGTGCCTACACTCTCAGAGTAGACAACAGAGTCAGCCAGCCTTATTTCAACTTTGTGGGGCCTTAGATTTCACATTTAATGACGATGAAATGTCATATGGGCTGAAGCACCAGTGTCAGCATTCCAGGAGGTATGAGCTTTGAACTGGGAGGCAGAGAAGAGGGCAGATGCTGAAGAAGCAGAATGAGAGGCCTGTGAAGTGAGAGATGATGATGGGACAGTGAAAGTGTCTGAATTAGGAGATGTGAACGCTCTAGAAGGCAAAGTGAAGGGTTTAGAAGCTCCTGACAGTGAGGAGGAGGTTCCAGAAGTGATAGAGTGAGTTGGATGCATGCTTAGGAGTGATTAGAACGAGTGGAAAAGAGTGGAGGAGAATGGAGTGAGTTGAATGAGTGGAATGAAGGTTCTGAGAGCTGAGATAGAACACCAGAGAAGACAGCAGCAAGGATGCCAGCAAAGCAGAGTTAAGTCACTAGGCAGGGCCCATAACCTGTTAGAATGTGACCTATATAGGGCCCTTGAGTCACAGAGGACACAAGGGGACTGCAGAGGAGGATGTAAGACTATATTGATTAAAGTAAAAGATTACTACTCACCTGCAGAGGAGGATATAAGACTAAGGGCTATTTTTCTGTCCTCTGCAGGATATATCAACCTGACTAAGCTACCTAAATAAGGAAATACCAAAAGGAGCAATGTAAAGACACATAAACACACTATAGTGAACACTTTAGCAACAAATAACAGCACAATGCTATGATGCATGCACTCCTTGAAATGAATAAGGAAGATGTTATTTGCATTCAGGAGCTGTAGTTTGGAAACATTGGAACAACAAGAGAAGACAAGAGTAAGTATGGTAGGATGGTTTATAGCTATGCCAGCCACCAAAACTGGAACCTTTACTACCCTCATTTTATGGACAATTTACATGTGAAGTGTTGAATTTGTGGGACCTCAACAGCCCAATGGGGACGTGGCCCAATGGGGAAATATGCCCCAAAGGGGAAAGTGTGGGTCCACACAAGAAAAAGACCAGACTGGGGTTTGAACCCAGAACCTCCCAGTTATATACTGGGTACTCTAACCACCAAGCTAAATGGCCCTGAGTATAGAGTGTTGGTTTCACAATGATATCAACCATGACAGATTGCATATCCAACATGAGGGTCATGATTTACATACCTAAACATAGTCAGACTGTATCTAAATGATGGTTACATCCACTGAAGGCAGTTCTGCAATATGATCTGGTTAGACATAATTGTATACAGGTTGTGGACTTTCACATACATTTACAAGTAGTAAACTTTTATAATGATGTAGAAGACATTATAGCTATTCAGACACTACTTTCTTTGGACTTTGACTCATAGGTGCTGACCCTTATGGTTGGTGACTTCAATTTACATTCCCCACACTGGTCACCTTGCAACTGGGCCCCTTCTCCAAGAATAATGGCTTTCAAACAATGGGTTGCAACCCAGTTGTTTGAACTCACCACTGTTCCAGGGGAAATCACACAGAGAGGGACCAAAGAAGAACACCTCAGTGAGCTAGACCTAGTCTGGCACATCTGTGCAGCTGTCACTTCTCTTGCTCTTACCCCACCTATTATGGATTGGGAGGCCTCTTTAGACTCAGATTATGCAGGAATTTGCTCCCTATGGCTCCTTGAGGGTTTCTTCCTTGGGGCCAAATAGAAAGTGTGGACTATGTGGGATTTCTCATTGATGGGGGAAGATGGGTCTGAAGCATGGCTGGACAAGGTCACACATGGACTCCCATATGTCAACACTATTTGGGATTCCCCAGCTTCCATTGAACAAGCAGCTGAGAAGATACAATTGGCCATTGTAGATGCATATGACAAGTTCTTCAAAAAGAAACTACTATCCAAAGCAAGGAGCAATAGATGGTGAAACAATGATTGTTAAGAGGCGGTCAACAAATTATAGTTGTTTCCCCCTGGGGATAACCTAGAACAGAGACTTGCTGTGCACCATTTGAAGAAGGTCACCAAAAGAGCCAAACATGACTATTACAAAGACATTGTCACAAAACATAACATATGGGAAGTTGCACAATGAAGGCATGGGAGGTGACTTGCAGGTATTTCTGCTTTGAGGCTTGCATTCAGCATCCTCTCATTTGACCAAAAAGAAATCACAGCCACTCTCAGTGCCAAATTCTTCATAGAGGAGTTGGAGGAAATTGATATCATTCAAGATTTGGATCCACCAGCACTACCAGAGAGGGAGTGGAGCAAAATATGTGAAGAAGAAGTGGAAGCACTTTTTCCAAAGTGTTCAAACATCTTAGCCCCTGGAAACTTGGGCATATCATGGGAAATCATTAAGAGATCATGGGACTGTACCAAGGAATGTCTTATTGCACTCTTTGATGCTTGTCTACACACAGGATATCACCCTAGTATCTGGAAGAAGGCAACCATTGTCATCATTCTCAAACCTGGCAAAGACAGCTATTTGGCAGCCAAATCTTACAGACCCATTTTGCTGATTGAATGCCTTAGCAAACTGCTGGAGAAGGTAGTTGTGAAGTGGTTCTTACACAATGTAAACAAATATTGCCTCCTTCCTACCACTCAATTTGGGACTAGGAGCTTTTTGTGCACCCTTGACACTGGACTTATGCTCTGTCATGATGCACAGGCTCAACTCTGTCTTGGACGTAAATGTGGAGCCTTGCTGTTTGACATCAGTGGTTTCTTCAATCATGTTCATAGGAAATGACTGGTTCATGTCCTCAGGAACCTTGGCTTTGCAGAATTGGTTGCAACATGGGTGGACTCTTTCCTGGATGGTCGCAAGGTCACTTTGGCCTTCAATAGTCAATTAGGTGAAGAATGGGACCAACCCATTGGGACCCCTCAGGGCTTGCCACTTTCCCTTATCCTTTCTGCACTATATACGTCACCTTTACTTAAATTGTTACCCCCAACAGACAGAACAACCTTAGGCATGTATGTTGATGATAAACTTATCTTTGCTCATTGCAAGGACTGGGCCGAAGTTGATGATTGCATGCAAAAGTGTTATGCCCAGTGCAAACTATGGCTAAAAGCCTCCAATCTATTCATAGAACCAGTGAAAACTGAACTATTGTACTTTCATACACCATGGGCTCACCTAACTAACAGCCCACCTACTTTCCTTTATCTCACTGACATTTTATGCAATACTTACTATAAGGTTCACCCCTCAGCTTTGGTACAGTACCTGGGGTTCTTTATTAACCACAAATTTGACTGGGGACTGCACATGACTATGATGTGCAATTGAGCATGAGCATCCCATAAGTCTTTACAGATGCTTGGTAACTTCATCCAGGGGATATCCACAGCCAGCTGACGACTAGTGTTTAATGCAGTCTGCTTGCCTGTGCTGTCATATGGATGTCAACTCTGGATGACATCACCTAAATGCAAATCACTCATTAACCAGGTCCAGAAGGTAATGAATGAAGGGGTACATGTAGTGGCTGGGGTGTTTTGCATGGCACCACGTGAACCCCTACATGAACTCCTCCATATTCTTCCAGCCAGGTTGTACCAGAAAAAGCTTACAGAAACATCTTCCTATGGACTGACCCATGTCCCCCATATGTCACAGCTCCTAACCTGTCTGGGAAGGGAATGGATGGTTGCAGTCCAGAATGGCCCAGACTTCAGCAATGGAGGACTGGTACAAGTCAGTGCATAGGTGAACCAGTCTGGAGGTTTGCCACAGTGCCCTACTACCTTAGAGGCTCTCAGTGTACAAGTTGAGACAAGGTGTCCTTGAACCAACATCAATGCATTTGTGCCCTGGGAGGTTCCCAACTGGGGTGCATCTGTGATGACCAAAGGGCAATTATCTACCTAGCTAGAACAATCTCCAACAGGGGTCGATCTGACAATAAGCAAGTAGGTGCAGCTGCTGCTTGTTTTACTATTGGGGAGATGCAGTATGTCCAGAAATGGTGTATGGGCACTGAGGTTGAGCAATCAGATGTTAGCCTGTTTGTAGTTAGCAAGGTGGTGGAAGCTATTTGCCAAAAGTTTTCTCATGGGGTCACTCCCAAAGACATGTATGTACTTAGTTCTGACTTTAGTGCACTACAATGCATCACTTGTTTCCATGGTGTCAACAATCAAAAGGAGTTACTTTAGTTTCACTCTGCACTTACTGAACTTTTTGCTGTACCTAGGAACATGAGGATTTATCTCATGTGGTCACCTGTCAAATGAGCATGCATGCAATTAACCTTAGCTCGGAAAGCCACCTTGGAATGCTGCAAGACCACCACCTCTCCATCACTCATCAGTGTGCAGTCTGCCGCTTACAACAAATCCTGTGCCCATCAGGTTGCATTTACAAACTGAACTATGGACTGGATTTGAGACTGAAGACAAAAACTTGGTCAAGACTCTACAGTTTATACACACACCCTTACCCATCCATCTTAATGGCCAGAATCACCTGCTGTTCCTAGCAGTGAAGCCATCACCTTCAAAAGACACTAACAAATTTAACTTTACTGTCACTCAGTGCACCCATTGCACTGCACTCCAGATGGCCCTATGGCACTCTTTCACATTGGAGTACATATTATGTCATAGGCCTGATTTACTTACCTCTAGAGGCTTTGGCTTGTCCGTGTGAACTCCCAGAAAAGATAAACCCACACCTCATTTATGCCTGCTCATAATATTCCATGGCACACAAGTCATTTAACATCAAAAGTCATAACCTCCCATATATACACACTAAACTGCATAATATGTTGGAAAAATATCTTTTTGGCAGAGAGCACTGCAAATGGTTGCTTGTATTTCTACAATGTTTCAAGGCTGGCTCAAAACCAGATATGGGAGATATCCCATATGACCCAGGTTGATGCATGTTCTCTGATGACTTGCAGCCCTGTTGTTGCAGTGGCCCATGCAATTACATAACATGGACATCAGTCATTTTGTGGACTTTACTATATTTTCCTTACATATGACAGCTTCCCTTTGGAAGGGTGCCACCTCTCCTTGATTAGTTCCCTATGGGTATGAACTCCAATTACCTAATGATCTCAAATTTGTCTATTATTCATAGATAAGACTGGTTTTGTATTATTATACTGCCCCAGAATAAAATAGTTCCAAAAAAAAAACAAAAAAAAAAACCAAGCATAAGGCTGAGTTCTTGCTTCCCTTACAAGAAATTGACACTTTGGTGAATAACTGCAGCAGTGAGGCTGGAGTCCTTGACCAAGGTTCCCAAATTGTGGTCATTTGTGAAGATTTGACAAATGAAGTTGGTGCAAAGATCAACAAGCAGTGCATGCTGCACATGAAATGTGCCAATGGCAGCACATCACACATACTGGGATGTGCTGAGGACTTAGACATGTGCATTGGTGATATTTCATTCATGATCCATGCTCACATTGTCCACATAGCACCCTTTCACCTGCTCCTCAGTCAGCCATTTCATCATCTTCTGCTCTGCAGACTTGAAGACCACCTCAACCATGTTGATATGTCCATCCATGACCCCACAGATCCTTCACACTTCATCACAGTCCCCTTCTAAGCTTGCCATGATGCTGAGATTGGCTTTGTCATCACCTTTGCCTGCCAAATCCAACCTGAACCCCTGTGCATGGAGGCACTAGAATGCTACATTGCCTCTCCTCACATTTCCCTTTTTCCCAATTTCCTGCCCATGCCTGACCCATCCATCACAGTTCTGACATACAAGAAAGCTGCCCAGTGTTATGATCTGAATGCTTCAAACCATTACCCAGTATGTTACCCTTTGACTGTGCCATATATGTCATTTTTCTTTGTTCTGTTTTCATCTCCACTATCTCTCCTTTCTCCTTGTGGATGTCCCTTTGTTCCACAAACAGTTTGATTGGCTGTTGTCTTCTGCTTCAGATAAGAAAACCCTGATAACAACATTTACTTGTGTCTGTCTTTGTATATTCATCTATGTGACTTGAGCACTATATATACTTGTACTTTACATAGTAGGAAGCCAGACTTGGCTTCATTTGCAATCTAGCAACCTTGCCTTTGAACTCTGGTGTGAATTGTCTTTCTCTTATCTTGTGAACCATCTTCCTCAACTCTAATTGAGTCACCCCTTCTTCAAAGTCTTTGCAGTTGTACTATAACAATGCCACACCTGTTTGGCTTAGTGTGTCACTAAGATTAGACATAGAGAAGTGTTCCACACTTTGGACTAGGTGTCCTTCACTAAGCCCACTGTGTACCTAAGTGCACAACATCTCTAAGACACTATTAGAATTGTAGCATCACAGACAATAGATGTCTTTGCTCATCTATTAGTGTGTGTCTTTAAGACACTCAGAACCTTTGAACTACTCTTTGAATGACACCCCTGCTAGGGTGTAACACCCAGAAGGTTCACCCAGTCACTGCTTCCCTCACCAAGGACTTTCACATTGTCCAGTGCTGCCCTGAAGACCCCCTCCTTTCCCTTCCTGCCCTCCTGATACAATTTCTGATATGGATGCTTACTATATTGATATGACACAATTAGTAAGTAGTAATTTGTCATGGATTACTAGTATCAGTCAGCATGAGTATCACATGTCAGTAGTAGATGAAGTTGTTACACTACTGGCTCTAACAGATTGAAGAGGAGCTTTAAAGCTACCTCATATATATATAAATACTGGTGGTATAAGACCAAGGCTCTTCAGCTTGGTCTTCTTCAATTCCACTTCTCTTGTTCTTGTAGCAGGAAAGCCAGTTGCTCCTCTATCATTGTTGACTTTGTGTCTCTACATCTTTTAGTGCAAGTGCATAATGAGACCTTATCACTATCAAGTTGTGTACTCATGTATTGGTCACATTCTCACACTTTGCTAAGTTGTTCAGTCACCTATCTTCACGCCTAAGTCAGGCTTATGCCATGGAAGCGTAACACCTCCCTATATATCCACCTAAGTTCTCATCAGGAGAACACCTCATATAGAAGCATCTTGATGACCTCACCCTTAACAAATTCAACTTCCTTTGGCCCAAAGAGTTGAAGCTTGTGGTGCACATCCTCAAGATCAATGAGAAGGCACTTGCATGGTGTGAGGTGAAGTGTGGCCATTTCTATGATGACTACTTCTCCCTAGTTAAGATCCTGACAGTTGCTCACGTGCCATGGGTTCATAAGAACATCCCCATCCCTACTGGCCTCCTCAACAAGGTCATTGAGATGTTTAAGGAGAACATGGCACAGCCATGGATCAGCAATGGCTTACATAATTGATGGGCCAGCTGACAGGCAGAATCTCCCATAACTCATGGGCAGCCAATGTTGGCCAATGTTGGAGAATCTTTCATATTTCATGGGATAGCTGATGTTGGCTGGCAGACCAAGGCATATCAGAGCATAGAAAGTGTGAGTCAGACCAGAAATCATCTCCAAACTCCCCTGCACTGCTCCAGCTACTAAGACACTGTTGGTCCGACATGGTTCTGTCTCCACATGCCAGTGACTAGATATCTCCTCCCCCTAACCTTCTCTGATTGTTAGAGTATTTATTAGATCACTTATTAGCATAGGCCACAATATCATAGTTCAGTATCATAGTCTAGTGAGCTGCACTCTACTCTGCCACTTTGGTTCAACCACTTGCAAGCCAGTGGTTGGAAGAGAACATATCTCCATACACTGTGGTACAGGTGGGTATTGACAGTGTTACAACCACATACATACCACTGGTAGGACCAGTGTGCATTTCTGCAGTCTGGTAAGTATATATCCACTCCTCCATCCTGGTCTAACAGCTTGCACACTACTGACTGGACTAGGGGGAATCTCTACACTTTGAAGAGTACATGTCCACTTCTGAACACCCTTTATAAGACCAGGGTGCATCTCCACACTCTGGTAAGTAGGTGTGTTCTCCTCCATCTTAGAGCAACCACTTATACACCACTGTCTAAACCAGGGGGCATCCCTGCATGAGAAAAGGACAGACAGATAACACTAAGATGGATGGACGAGGGTGATCAGGTTTTGGAAGGGCAAGGGTTAATACCTCTGAAGAGGTCAGATTAGTATTAGTAAGTTGGAGAGAGGATGAAGGAGAGTGAGCAGTCCTTAGAGGAAAAGAATATCAAGTGGAGGAAGAGGACATTGAAGGACATTGGATAAGGTCGGAGGTAGGTGGAGATGTTGGATAGCTCAAATGAATGACAGTGAAGTGGGAACAATTCATCCTTCATAGCACACTGGGTATGTGGGCAAATACAATGGTCATATTTCTACCTTTGCAAGAAGTGAGTATTAATTCCTCCGACACTTCTACCAGTGTCCATATATCTGGCATATTGATCAGACAGCCAGCTCACTTCTAAGGATAATATACTTACTTTGCTCTCTCAGTTATTTTCACTTGCTGCTTGCCATGGTCCAACTTGTCGGAGGAGCCTTGTGGACTTGATTGGAATGTGCCAGAGTCATCAGGACCACTATTATAGTCCCTGTCATGTCCCTGCCTCTCCTGCCTCTCCTCTAGTATATGGTCAGAACTTAATGTCCACTCCATTTCTTGAAAACAGATAGTACACATCTATCATGTAAGATAACTTAAGTAAAGATGTAACTCACCTGGAGTGGATCTGTGTTAAGTGTCTGTAGGACTACTGGGAGTGGATGTGTATCTCCTACCACCTTAAAATGATCCTATATTGAGTATCAAACACCATTTTATGTATGCCAAGGATAGGATAATCATACCTGAGGCCTGAGGAGAAGACAATGAATGAGGGGGAGAAACCTCAAGGTTAAATTTTTCTGATTCTTCATCCTCTGTGGAATTGTCATCAGAATTGGGCAGAGCACTGTAATTGGCATTGAAGCTGGAGGGGTTATCAGAGCTGGATGTAGAACTACTCTCTAAGTTGGAGGAGTGGTTAGAACCCCCCACATCAGTATCATAACCTTGTCGCTGTTTTGGAGCTCAGTGGTGCTTGGATGGCTGCTCCACATCTTTGAGGAGAGGGCATGAGGACACCCAGATCAGTGGTTCAAGGTGATCTTGCTTTCTTTGCCTCCAGTGTTTTAGGAGCTCAAACACATCACCAATGCGGAGCTTGGATGGGTCTGCCCACTGAAAGCCATCTGGAACACATTCTGGCTTTATCCAAGAAGATGGGTCCTGAGACAGCTTTGCCCATGGAATGGTTGCCTTTTTCTTCCCAGAGACATCCTAATACAACTGTAGCACACACAGCTGAAATAATTAACAGACAACTCATGGATGTGGGTAGTAATATAATCTTGGAGCACAGCCTGCACTGCCTTGGCATTATACCCATCTGCATCGGTGATGGCTGGAATATCAGGGCACCCATTGGATTTGATATGAATGGAAACACGCACATACATGGAAGAAGAAAACAGACTTGCTGATGCATTGGCCAAGTGAAGATTGCAGAACGGATGAGAAGAGGAACAAGTGCCATCACTGTTACAACCCAAAGAACACGTCATTGATCCTAACACAGGATATCACATAACGCTGGATGAACTCACCAACCAGTGGATGTACAGACCAGATCAACCCGATCCACCATCTGACAGAGAACAAAGCCGAGTATGGAGCTATTTGGCAAGACAACAAGTAGAGGGAGAAGGAATACCTGCCAACATTCCATGGGGGGTAGACCCCCCAGACGATACCCAGGAGGCATGCCACCATGATAACCGCCTGGAGGAGGACCCCCTCCTGGAGGACCACCATCAGGAGGAGGAGGAGCACTGCAAGGAGGAGATCCAAACGGAAGGGGAGACTATAACAAATTACAAGGACAGCCCCCTCCTATTTTTCATGGTGACAGAAAAACCACTGAAATGTTCCTCACTAAGTGGGAACTCTATAGGGGAATGAACCGCCACACCCAGACAATGCATGAAGCCTACTCACGTACAATCCTATTTCTCACATTCCTAGAAGGGGACAATTTGAACAAATGGATCACCACTCACACCAGGTGGCTGATGCTGCAAATTGCAAACGGAATACCAGAAGATGATAAACAAATATGGGAAGCAGTATACCGGAGCTTCAAGAGAAGGTTCACCAATACCCTGGAACAAGAACAGGCATGAACTGCACTACAAGATAGAATAAGGATGGAAGGAATGGACATTGACAAGTACATGTTGAAGTTCGAAGAACTTGTATGGCATGCTGGTTACAGAGCAGATTCACCCATGGTAATCAATGTATTCATGAAAGGACTACCCCGCAAACTGTACAAACAATGTTACACCCTTGATAACCTGCAGAGCTACAAAGGATGGAAGGTGGCTCTCTTGAAGAGGCAAGAGCAGTATATCCACCTTCAAAACCACTTCAACAAGGGGAAGCACAACCTAGAAAAATACTGTAACCATCCAACGGCACGAGGAGCTTACCTGCCACCACACCTCATGCACCCAGACACTATGGATACATCGGCAAGAGTAAGAGCATGAGGAGGAGAAGTTGATGAAAGCACTGGGGCGGTCGCCAGATCTGAAGAAATGAGCCCGAATATGCCAGGGTTCTGACAGTATATGCAAGGCCAACGAGGACGGTACGCACCACGAGGAGGATACGTGCAGAGGCAGGGAAGACAAACCTGCAACATAAGGGAAGTGCAGTGTTATAGCTGTCAGAACTACAGACACTTCAGTTGTGACTGTCAACAGCCTTATAAACAATGACAAGGACAGGGAATGGTACAAGCGTGTGTGTCATGACTTGTACCAAATTTTCTATTTTTACTTCTCTTATTGTTTCAGATGACTCATAGTGAGGGCACCACACTGTCTCAGGTGACTCACTTACTATACAGGACTCATGACTCATACTGCCTACTGTCTGTGGCAGGTGACTCAGTATGACTTGGACTATTTATTGTCTTGTGACATCTATTGTTCTAGTGACGCTATTGTCCTAGTGACATCTATTGTTGCAGTGACTCTATTGTTCTCTAGTAGTATAAGTAGAGACATGGATGGGGCCTTAAGCCTTAGACTTGACTTCTTGTATCCTATGGTACAACGAACATAGCAGTCTTTGATCCCCTCCCTCTGTCTGATCTACTTAAAGATCTTCTCTAAAGTCATCTGACTTGTGAGGTGATTTACTCATCATCAGGAACTCTCTAAGTCCTCTTCAGACTTAGTACTCGAACACCGATCCAGACCTCTTAGTGTTTTGTCAGTGGACTAGTGTTGACCTTTACCCACGTTGGGTGAATGTCCCTACCATGACGTAACAGCGCACTGCCAACACAACGCCTCAACAAGAAGCAGTGCAAGTACTCCAAGCAATCACTAACAAAAGCGATAATGTCCAAGAACTCGTAATGAAGGGGATCTGGAAGAGAGAGGATTTTCAAAGTGCCTGAACCCAGCGGCCTGGGTGAGGGCAGTACACTCTCGTGATATTGTAATAGTAACTATGTGATTCCAGTCTATGCATATTCCAGTTTCAGCTTGAACACATCATGTTATGACTGACACACAAGCATTAGTGGACTCTGGAGCCACTGATTGCTTTATGAACCTGTGCTTTGCAAAGCAATTGGGATTGGGGCTTGTACCCCTAGAAAAACCACGACAAATTTGGAACATTGACAACACCGAAAACAAAGGAGGGTCAATGTCAAGGTCTCAGCAGGGACCTTGGGTGCAACTTGCACAAAGTAAGAACAGAGGTTCAAGGGTTCCATGTGTGACAATTGTTATAGCACAAAGGTCAAGGCTTTGATGTTGGGCTCCTAGTTAAAGGGATACCCTAGTATGGGGATGAGAAGTAGAGAAGGGGGCACACAGGATAGTGATGTGACGATGGTATTGCTGAAGTAAAGATGAAGATAGAACTAGAGAACTACTATGTCTATGGAGGGTTTATATAGACAGTGGTGACCCACAGCTAACTCCTAAAACCCGACCCACTAGTAATTCCTAGGGTCTGACCCACTACAAAGTCCTAAGCAATCACATGTAAGTAACAATCACATGGAAGGCTAGAGAATCACATGTAGGTAATGCTGCGTCAGTAGCCAAGTACCCAGTCCATATAGTAATAGTAAAGTAAAAAGAAAAATGCCTATGGGATCATGACACTTTGTGTCTACCCTCTGCCATATTCCTGCCACTTGGTTATTCATATTGTCTTCTTGTGAAAACACCCAATTATTGAAAGCAGCAAGGAAGCACCTAGCTTCAGCACTTGTTTCTTTGCCGCCCCATGATTCTGGATGCTTCACTACATCCTTCTTCCCTCCTCTAGGAGGTGCAGAAGCTGTATGTGCCACAGCAACTTGCTGTGTCAAGTTGGTAACCTGCTGAGTTAGGACACCCATAGTGTGACCAAGTTGGTTGATAAGTGCAAGCACATTATCCATATTGAGAGGGGTAGGTACTGCTGGCACAGGAGCAGAAGAGGGACCAGCTGCTGGTGCCAACATTCTATCTGCTTCTGCGTTGTCTAACTTGTAGGTAGTGGGGGATGTGGCAATTTGTTGTTCGTCAAGTAGGTGAGCTTGCTCATCTGCAGAGAGATCATCCCAGTCTTGTATGTGCAAGACAAAGGATAATTCTTGATCTGTAAGATGGACTTTACTCTTGTACTTGGACTTTGGGAACTGAGTGGAAGGAAGATGTGCTTGAGCTTGCTGTGCTCTCTTCTTCCCTTTGGGAGCCACAGTCTACTGAGTGAATAGATGGGGGAGGGGATAGGTGGGGGACTTGGTCATTTGCAAACTCCACCAGATCATCAACTGTGAAATTGGAATCTCCAACTAAATCTTCACCATACTGGCAGCGGAGGTTTGCTTTGGTTTCTGAGATATAATAAAGGGCCTGGATGAGTTCTTCAATCCAGTTACATGCCAAGTACTGTACTTAGAAACAATCAGTGGGATATGGTTCATCAACAAGGGTCACTTCATTTGGTGTGTAAAGATGACCAAGAGTGGTTGTAGAAGAGGGGACCAGGAATGGAGGTGTAAAAATAATGGGAGAAGGAGTGCACTGTGGTTGCTTGGCAGCTCCTAGAACATATAGAGATAAATTTGGTGATGGTTTCCTCCTAAAGACCTGGCGGGCTCTCTCAACAAGGTTTGATAAGAAACAAACCAGTTTTAAAGACTGGGGTGGTATAAAGATGACAGGATATGACAACTGTGAAACACTAAGTTGAAGGTGAATGGATGGCTCTATCAAGTACAACCAATACACAGTGATATTTCACACTGCACAAGGCAATGGCAATAAAGAAACCACCAGGAATGATGATATGAAATGTCTAAGAACACAAGGCTGTCTGCTGCAGTCTCCTTAACCTATTGGCTGCCTCTCACGCTTTTGCACTCACTCATACTTTCTGCTTTAACAGAGTATAGTTGTCGCACACTAAGTGTGGCCCCCCTTAGTTCAATCTAGGCTTAGCACCTGTGATGAGGAGTTCCTATCACTGGTACCCTAGATCACACTGATAACCAGATATGACCTAATAGGCAAGCACTGTCTATGCTGGTTTTACAGACACTAGAACAGTACCACTTCAGCTATGAGTTGAAGGGAATCTGCTTTCCAGCAGCTACAGGCAAGTAGAGCGGTGTATAGACAAGGACATGTGGTTGTCAACCACCTAGAGGGATAATGGGACTTTGCTGATAAGCAAAGTATTGCAAAAGGATGAAGAGTAAAACTTGTTCTAATGTAGTGGATGACTATCAGCTAAGCTAGACTTGAAGATAGGAAAATGAGGTTTGAATGAACAAGTTGAAGGCTAGATATGCAAGCCTAGCACAGAGATAAATCATGCACTAAACCTATAGATGACACAGAGAGTAAGTCAACTTAGAGCTTTTATACAAAGCTCAAGACTAGGGTTCACATGGTGGCAGGCTGAGTAGAAACCAAGAGGACAAGTTAGATTTGAGAGTAGAGGAGTACAGAGGAATGCACACCTGAGTAGAAACCAAGAGGACAAGTTGGTTCTACTCAGAACACTATAGGAGGGTTTATATACTACAAAACATAGTTGATTACTAAGTACTTTAGTAATGCTACTGACTCATGCACTGACACATCATATCTATTAATAGTCTTTATCTATTGTGCTGACTGATGCACACTAAGTGACTATGACTACTTGATGACATGGCCTCTTAGTAAACCCTAGGAAAAGTGTAATACTACCTAAGTCAGCATTCCATGATGTTCTACTGTATACTAACCAATCATATAACGAATGTGTGACTTCCTAATGTACTACAATTAGAAGTCTGCATATAGAATGACTGTCCCACAGTCATGTGACCCAAAGTTGCACATGTTGGCATCATGTGATTAACCATCTTACCATATCTAATGATAAGGAACTTAAGTACTTTGGCCACTTATATCTTGCCCAAATAAATCCATAAAAATACAGAAAAATAGGGAAACTAATACGCATCTGTGACAAGGGGTACCTGCTAATATCCCACAAGGAGGTGGACCCCCTGGATGATACCCTGGAGGAGTACCTCCATGGGGAGGACCACCAGGAGGAGGACCACTAGAAGGAGGACCTTCAGGAGGAGTTAGAGATTTCAACAAGCTACAAGGACAGCCCCCTCCTATGTTTTGCAGTGATTGGAAGTCTACTGAAACATTCCTCACCAAGTAAGAACTTTACAGAGGAATGAATTGCATCATCCACATGATGCACAAAGCCTACTCCCATGCCATTTTTTTCCTCACATTTCTGAAGGGGGATGACCTCAATGAGTGGATCACCACACATATGTACTGGCTGAGCCTGCAAATTATAAATGGCATACCAGAAAATGACAAATAAATATGGGATGCCATATACCAAAGCTTCAAATGGTGTTTCACTAATACCATGGAGAAGGAACAAGCACAAGCAGCACTTCAGAAGGGAATACAGATGGAAGGAATGGACATCAACAAGTATGTGTCTAGATTTAAGGAATTGGTTCAATGTGCTGGCTACCAGGCAGATGCACCTATAGTAATCAATGTTTTTACCAAGGGATTGCCACACAAGCTGTACAAGCAGTGCTACACCCTCAACAATCCCCAGGACTACAAAGCATAGAAGACATCTCTCCTCCAATAACAAGAACAATACATCCACCTATAGAATCAGTTCAATGTTGAAAGGTGCAACCTTAAAAATTACCAATACTGCAATAGAGGGGGATTCTTCTGTTGATAAGTGACCTGTGCATACTTAGTGGCTCAAATGGACTTATGCAGATATGGACTGCTTTAGATAAGATTAGATATACAGGACTTATGTAGATTAGATTATTATGATCATTACAATCTTGGACTTGTTATCTATGACATCATATATATAGAACAATTACAAGGACTTGTTATTATAGTATGCGTTAGGACTTTCCTTTTGTTATATCCTTATTGTGATATACCTTTGTTCTTTACACTCCTTGTACTTATTGTCTAAGTACACTCCCTTTGTTTCACCCTCTATTGTATTAGGGGCTTATTGTACTTCTACTTATTATATGAAGCTTTCCTTATCTCCTATTGTAGTACAAGGCTTATTGTCTCTAGATGTATAAGTAGTACACCATGTACACCCTGATATCACAGTTCTCATCTCTATGTTATCAGGTTAGTAGTACTTCCCTCTAATGAAGTAAAGTTCTCATTTCTGTGTTTTAGACACTCTATCTGCTCACTTGCAAGCTTGCTTCCCTGCACTGCTATATTCTCACCACAGTCTCCCTCTAGTCCACTGTGAGTATTAGCTGTCCACCTATGCTGTTTATCATCTTCACACCAGCACAACTTACCCACTCTAACACAATGAACATGTTGGCACAAATTCAAAGCAGAAGTGGAGAGATAGAAGACAGTATGGCAGCAGTAGCCAGATCCAAAGACTATAGTCCCAATGCATCCAGATTCCAAAATCCAAAACCCCAACCCAATTTCAAAAGGATGATACACACTATAAGGAGGATATGTGCAAAGGCTGGGATAGCTAAGTCATAACACCAGGGGAGTACAGTGTTACAACTGTTAGAATTATGAACACTTTAGTCACAATTGCACACAGCCCTGCAAATTTTGCCAGGGGGATTTGACCATGCCCATATAAACTTGCACAGCAGTCACCCTCACACCACAGGAAGAAGTGGCACAAGTTCTACAGACACTAGTCAACAAGAGCAATAATGTCCAAGAACTCATAATGAAAGGAATATAGAAGAGGGAGGATTTTCAAAGTGCCTGGACCTGGTGGCCTGGGTGAGGGCAGTACATTCTCATGATGTTGTAATAGTGAATACACCATCCCTTCTTGAACTTGTACCACCACCATCTCTTTTTTTGATTTGGCTGTGGCTTTGCATTTTCACCCTCATCTCTGGAGATACCATCTGGAATACCTCACAACCTCCACATCATTTCTAGTCTAGAGCTCTATGGAGCAATCCAATCTCAACAATCCTCCCTCAATGCCATCAGGGCAACTGCCCCCTTGGTCCACTCCAATTATTCCCCAATCACCTATCAACTTGGGGGAGTTGGACAGTCAACTCCTCACTATTAACACACCCAAAATCATGCCTACAATGCTATCATTGTGGGACCCAACACCCAGTAGCTGTCATGAACCGTTAAGCTTAGGTTATGACTCAAGAGTTAAGGCCAGTCTGGTCTGGTCCGGTATTATGTAATCAACTTCCTAATTAGGAAATGCGGGATCGGAGTTTGAAATTACACTCCAAGGGTCACGTGATCTGTCATGTGATCAGACCTTGTGGAAGGTTCTATAACCTTCCATAAGCTTCTACAGACTTCTACCAGTTTCCACAGAAGAACTGCAGAAAAGGTCACCAGGTCTCAGAGAGACTATTGCCATTGGACGGTATTTATGGAGCTTCTACAGTCTTCTACCAGCTTCTATAGAGGAGCTGCGGAAAAGGTCACCAGGTCTCAGAGAGACTATTGCTATTGGACAGTATTTATAGAGCTTCTACCAGTTTCCAGAGTATTCCATTATGTAAACACCATGTAGCCAGGTATATAAGCTAGAGCAATACAACGGACAGTCCCTCAGACTGTCCACTTGTGAACTCCCACTTGCAAGCCTCTCAGTCTTCTGTGCAGCTCTCCACCATTGATTTGCTCCGCCTCCTTGCCCTCTTGCTTGTGTTTAAAGCTTTCCTCATCTTCCTCCACCTTGTCCTCTTCTTTGCCCCTCTTATCCGTCGTCTCCCTAAGTGTTTCAAGTTTGTCTTGACTTACTGAGAGTAAGTCATCACAGTAGCGCAATCATGGGCTCAGTGGAGAGACAAGGGACTCCACATGACCTAAATGTTGCCATTAATCAAAAGAACATCTCCAATGTGGACACTGACAGTTGTATGGTGTCTCCAGTCCAATACACATAAGAAATCATCGAGAGGAACTCCTCCAAGCCTGTGTGCTTAGGGATCAATTTGGGCACCCCTACACAATTTGCCTCACAAGCCTCCCTGCACACAGCCCTAGTGCACACTGTGAAGATGGATCATGGATGACCCTTAAAACACCTGCTGGAGGCCACAAGGCATATCATAGAAGAAACCATTGAAATTCAGGGTACTAACACACAGGAACCTGAAACACATACTGGCATTTTGACTCCCTGCGGAGCATCTCGTGCCCACTCTATCAGCTCTGATTGGTCACAGATGACCTGTCAATCTGTAACTTTCAGAGCTCATGATTATTTCCAATCAGCTATTGGGGTTTCTACTGACATTCCCAGTTTTTTTGGTGACATTGACAAGGCATGTCATTGTCCCATGCTGGCACCACCTGTCGATCTGTCCAAAATGGTAATGGAAGGCACCAAAGGTACTGACAATTATGGCCTTGGTTATAGCACAGTTCAAAAAGACAAGCTTGCAATGATTGCTCATGACCTTCAAGATGAGATTGGATGGGATGTCTCTAAGGGAGCAAGTGGCATCTCTGAATTTTACTTATGTGATATGATTAGGCTGCATAGAAACACTGCAATCCCAGCAAGCACCGCAGACTTCAATGATTCAGTGGGGATGGTATTAGCTGGCTTAGATGCCAGAATTGATGACAAACTACCAGTCAAGGGGGTGATACCTTCTTCATGGTTTTATTTGTCAGCCACCCTCCTGGCAAGTATGGTCCAAGGAGTGTTACACTCTAGAGGACCAAAGGTAAAAGGGAGGGTGAAGATCATCCCTGATAAGGACCACTTCAAAGTAGCAGACAGAGTCAAAGTTCCGATGACAGAGGGTGGATGGATTATCTTTCTGGCCCATCACCTCTCAGAACTATTTAAGCAACATGAAAAACAAGATAATCCCCCCTTTGTGGACTACTTACACAGCCTATAGAGGGTCACACAGAAACATATCCAGAGAGTGGTCAAATTGGCTGCTGTAACAGAGTACCAAGCTAATGTCTTAGATGTTATGAACCTCAAAGAGATCACCTTGGAAGAAATGGTGGCTCAAGTCACTGATCACCTTCATAATGACCCAAGTACACAAGAACAAGTGGAAAAGGTTGTCTAGGAGTGAATGATGAAGAAGCTTGAGGCAGAATGCCTTGAAGATATTGAAGAATGGAGAATGGTGTGCAGGAAGGGTTTGGCAGCTGCACTTTGAGCTGAGGCTACTAACACCAAAATCCCTGTTTTGTCTTATAGCCAGATTGTCAGAGAGTGCAGTGAAGAAATTCAAGCACAAGTAGACAAGAAGGTGGAAGAAATCAAAGCAAGCATTGTCAGTGAAGAGGTTAAGAAGTATCTCCTTCTTCAAGAGACTGAGAGTGCCAAAGCAATCATCCAGTGCAAGTATCTGGAGAATATCGAGGAAGCTTGTAGGGAAGTATGAGCTAAGATAGCTTTGGAGAAGAAGAACTGGGTGGTTGTGTATCGAGACTCTAATCAGTTAACTTTTCTGATGGACAAAGCTAAAGCCTTAGGGTATATGCTTGTACAGATTGACAATGACAAAGAATGCAAAGGGCGCTCCCATAAGCAGGAGGCTCTTAAGGGTAAATGATCCTGTTCCGCATCATGTGCAGAGGACATTCTGCCCAGCACCATCCCCATAACCCCGGTGACCAGACCATGAAAACTGGATGGTAGCATCACCCTGGTAGCAAGGGCCAAGCAGAAGAAGGGGGGAAGGGGACTTATCATCCCTAAACCTTTTTCAACTGCAGGGAGTGAAGCTTTGGATGATGGCATAGAGGAGGACCCTATTCCCCCTCCAGTCTTCAATGTTGAGTCATCACCAGCTCCTGTTCTACCCATCTCTGTTCCCCCCAATGTTTGAGCTTTGCAGCAGCCCTCTGGGCCATTGCATGAGCCTACTACAATTCCCAACCCACTTACTCTTGCTTCCCTTAAAGCTGGTCATGCTGCTGCCATTCAGGGGAAGGCAAAGACAACTATACCAAGTGCAGTGTTGTCTCCAGACTCATTGCATGGAGTTGAATCATTGATGCACAACCTGCAGAACCTTATAACAGATGATGCTGGCACTCATCCAGCATCTAATGCCCCTATTCCCACCCCCAATACCACAGCTCTACCCCCCGATGCACCAGTCAAGATGTCACTTCCCATAGTGGCACTTCTGGCTCTTCCTTCCACTCCTCTTCTTCCAGGCCTTGTGGAGCTCCTCAATGCTCTACAGGCTAATATCACCATGGCTTTCACTAGCCAACTCACGTCTCTCTTAGCACAGATGGATCAACAAGACATCCACATCCAAGCTATTACCAAACCACAAGGCAAAGGAAAAAATCCAGCTGTATAAGCCAATCAACCTGTGCCTAAAACTACATCATTGGACATGACATAAAACAAGGTGGCCACTGGTCTGGCTAGTCAAGCCACTTCTCATGATGCTCCTCCACACCTTCCTTCAATGGTTGCTCCTGGTGTTCAGCCAGATGCTACCATCTCCTCTAACAACCCACCTCCAGGAGAACCCATGGGCCCACCATTAGGGCCACCTCCCATAAACCCACCATCCTTACCACCTTGCAAGAATGGCCCAGTACCCATCCCAACAGGTGCAACCAGATGGGCTTCTGTTGTTACAAATACCAATTTCACTGGTCAGACCAAGGCTCACACAGGTGCTATTGCAACTACCAGAGCCATTAGGAGATCAGTGACTGGAGGAAAGAAAGCTGGCAGGATCCCTGCCTACCTTATTAACACAGAGATCACAGTCATGCATGGTAAGGGTCTGAAGGATCTGAAAAGAGAAGAGGTGGTATGCCATCTTACTCCCACATAGATTGTACAGTCAGTACAGAGTCAGATGGAGAAGCTGATGGCTTCTCCACCAGTACTCATGTGCAGATGATGGTCTACTAAACCAGGTTCTCTCAATTTTGTATTGTTTTCTCTGGATCAGTTTCGTTCAACATTATCTCTCAATTCAGAAAAGCCTTGGTCAAACCACTCAGTTGTGGTGACATTTTGCCTAACCACAGATGGACCTTTGCTCAATTAAGGGGAGTTCCTACCTCTGACAGAGGCAGGGTTACTTACTCCCTGATTCATTGCTCCGAGAACTTAGGGTGATGCCCTTCTTCGAGGATGCTATCTTTTGTTCTATGCCTCATTGGCAAGCTTCCATTCATATCATATCCATGGTTTCAACTTCCACAGTGTACATTGACATGGACAGTTCCAGAACGGCAGCAGCTAAAGCACATGGGGTGGCCATGTTTGGTCTACACATGGGTTTTGTCCCAACCAGGAATAGTCCTATTGTCCAACAATGCAGCAGATGCCATCTGATGGGACACATTATGGGCAGTCCTGCCTGTAAATTGGCCCCAAACAGTGTCAAATGTCACATATGTGGGGGAGTGCATTTAGGGATGGAGCATGTGTTCCATTGTAAAGCTAACACTCACATTGTCACGGGCCAGTGCAATTGTAAGTCCAAGTGCTTACTTTGCGGTGGCCCACACAATGCCAGATCACGGGATTGTCCAGTGAGGGGAGGCTTCCAACCCCCACCTTTAGTTAGTGCAATCACTCCACCCTCTTATGGAGGGAAAGGAAAGAACATGACAGATGAGGACAGTTTCACTACAGTCAGTTTAAAGGGGAAGAGTCCCAGCTGGTCCATGAAGAAGAGAGCAGCAAAGAAGAAGAACACAGAGAACATGGAGAACAATGGGGAAGGTGCCACTATCCAGGAAGTTATATTCCCAGATGAGACAGCATCAATCTCAGACATGTTTGGAGCTTTCCGTGAGTTGGCATCCAAAGTTAGCAACAACTCTAGCAAGGACCTTGATAGGGCCTTGCATAAGCTTAAGCATGACTGGGGATCCAACACTATGGAGCTTGACAGGCTAGTGTGTGTCCAAACACACTATGCGGTCAAGAATCGGCTTCCTCTATGCACAGCTCAAGTCAAGGATGCCATTGCATGTGAAGTCATGAAAGATATGCAGAACAGCATTACTCAAATTCAAGAAGTGTTAAAGGCATTCAAAGACAAGTGGGGGAGCTTCTCACCCATGTTGTATCTTGGAATGACCCTAGGACCAAATAAATGATTCATGACAGATGCAGAAATCAAAACACACAATGAACACCACAGGTCAGCAGGAGACAAAGCTTAAGATGTTCAAGAGGCTATGGTCTTCATAGGCAACTTGGCAGCGTCTTTATATGAAAACAATGAAACATTGTGTATGATCAATATGGCAGAAGCAGAGACACTAGTGGTTCTTCACCACCTTGACATCAGGCTGGAAGGGAGCGACATTGGTCTGAAAACAGCAGCTATTATCAAGGAGTATCTCCAACACCCAATGGCTATGGCCTATGCACTGCAAACTGACAGTGTTAATGCATAGTACATCCATCCTTTCCACCAACATGAGGAGGCACAATGCCATGATGCATGTGCTCCTTGAAATGAACATTAATGATGTACACAGCACAAGCATGGACAAATGAGCAGCTCAACACTGCCAGTGCCATATGTTAATAAGTGACCTGTGCACACTTAGCAGCTCAATGGACTTATGCAGATATGGACTGCTTTAGATAAGATTAGATATACAGGACTTATATAGATTAGATTATTATGATCATTACAATCTTGGACTTGTTATCTATGACATCATATGTACAGAACAATCACAAGGACTTGTTATTGTAGTACACATTAGGACTTTCCTTTTTGTTATATCCTTATTGTGATATACCTTTGTTCTTTACTTTCCTTGTACTTATTGTCTAAGTACACTCCCTTTGTTTCACCCTCTATTGTATTAGGGGCTTATTGTATTCCTACTTATTGTATGACACTTTTCTTGTCTCCTATTGTAGTACAAGGTCTATTGTCCTTAGATGAATAAGTAGTCCACCATATACACCCTGATACCACAGTTCTCACTCTGTGTTATCAGACTCTTCTAAGCTCTACTTGCAAGATCCTGCTTACCCCGTGCTGCTATTATCTCACCACAGTCTCCTCTTAGTCCACTGTGAGTATAACTTCCACCTATGCTGTTCATCACCATGAGGCACAAGAAGCTGCTGAAGCAGCATGGTGAGTTAAAGCAGCTGCACAAATTGCAACTCAAGGCTTTGGAAGTGTTTTTTTTTTTTTTTTTTTTTTTTTTTTTTGAACCATGTTTATTCTGGGACAGTAAACTAATACAAGACTGGTCGAGATGAACTCATTTATGTGGTGGTTTTAACTATGGAGGTCGCACCGAAGCAAGAACTCGCAGGTAAAGTAAGACCGCCCTTTCAAAGGATGATAGGTAAGAGTCGTAAGGTAGGTTGGACAAGCCCCAACACGAAGTCCGAGACGTTGTCATGCAATTGAAAAGTTCCATTTGAGAGAAAGCAAAGAGTTACCCCCATAAGGTGGACGGGCCGTTCTTGGAACGGGGTCCGCCAGGTCTTGAGAACGCGCATTTACCTGGGGTCGAACGGGACAGGACCCGTCTCCGGCCTTGAGGCAGCTCCAGACATTTGCAAATACACCAAGAACCATCGTGTGACGTCCGATTCCCGGACGTCGGGGTGGTGGCGTTCCACAAACTCCGAAGTGAAGGAGTGTTGGACTGCCAGCTGCATTGAAACGCAGTGTGCTTTGCGTTTGATGGGTGGTGTTTGACGTGGCGGCGTGATGTAATTGGGCCAGGCTCAGCGTCTGATGGGACTTTGTTGTTTTTGGGGATGGCAGCGATGAAGAGAGGGTGGTTGCGGCCATCCGGGGGTTGTTGAGTGCCAAAGTCATACGCAGCGTAGTCTCGGCCAGATTTTTGTCTCCGGCTCTGAATCCACCTTGTAGACCAGGTGTGGTAAGCCCTTTGTCGAGCTCGCGCCTTGTAATAGGCCGTGGTCTGAACTCGGTTGAGGGAAGAAAGGGGGGTTCGGGCGCAGGCGCCAGAGGCAGCCAGCCGGGAAAGGGTAAACTGCGTGCGTTCCTTCAACACTGGAGACCACACCACGTGAATCATGGTGTCCCTGGGTGAAGAAAAGAAAGAGGTAAGCGACTGATGGAAACGTAAGAGGTCTTGTTGATTTTTGACCCCCTTAAAGTTTTTGATGCGGGAAATAGCGCTAGTGTCACCGCAGAAGACGTAAATATTGCGAGGTGCGACCCCCTGGTTGTATGTAGTGGAAACGAACTCCGCCGCCTTGCTAAGGGCAAACAGAGAAACGTCCCCATGAGTGACGTCCGTTCCCAGACACCACTGTCGAATGATCTGCCTCTCCCCTCTCATGATACAAGCTGCCGCACCGCCCACTTGTTTGTTGTCGAACCAGCCCTTGTTAGAAACCGTTCCGGCAAGGCAAATTAAGACCGTACTAGAGTCGGTGGATTTCCCATACAGGTCCTCCACAAACTTTTTCCGGATATGGGGTCTGTCCATCCCCATCACTTGTACCGCCGCCCTCCAGTTGGGTACCTCCCAGGGGGCGACAGCAGTGACGTTGGTTCGAGGGCATGTGGGATCCACTCGAGCCCCGAGAGCCTCCAAGGCAGTGGGGCGCTGTTGGAGCCCTCCAGACTGGGCCCCTTTACGTGCACTGACTTGTACTGATCCTCCATTGCTGGAGTCCAGGCCGTTCTGGACCGGTCCACTCTACTCCCGACCCAAACAGGCTAGGAGTTAAGAAGTCCGGGGAACACGGGTCAGCCTGTAGGCGGAAGTTTTGGTTAGTTTCTCCAGGTACAAGTCCGCTGGAAGAATGCGGAGGATTTCATGAAGGGGCTCGCGCGGCGCGGTGCGGAAGGCGCCAGCGCACACACGGACCCCCTCGTTCATTACCAATTGTACCTGCTTGACGAGAGACTTGTGGTTATGGGCGTTCGCCCAGAGTTGACATCCGTAGGACAACACGGGAAGGCAAATGGCGTTAAACACCAGACGCCAACTCGCAGTTGAGATGCCCTTGACGGAGCTACCTAGGGACTGAAGTGCTTTTAGTGAGCCACGTGCACGATTGCACATGGTGGTAACATGAAAAGTCCAGTCGAACTTATGGTTGATGAAGAAGCCTAAGTAACGGACTGTGGGGGAGGGATATACATAATAATAAGTATTGTGGACAATGTCTGGTAATATGAGGTTGGTTGGGGGTGCGGAAGCTAAACGAGCGTGTGGGGTATGGAAGAATATAAGTTCGGTTTTCGTGGGTTCGATGAAAAGGTTGGAATTATGTAGCCACACCTCACACTGCAGGTAGTACTCCCTTAGGCGTGACTGAACTTCGTCCCAGTCCTTGCCATGTGCAAAGATCAGGCCGTCATCCACGTACATGCCCAAGGTAGTGTTCGTGCAGGGAGGTGCGAGGTGGAGGAGGGGGGAGGTATAGAGAGCTGAGAGGATTGGGGAGAGGGGCGATCCTTGGGGGGTGCCGATAGTCTGGTCCCATTCTTCTCCAATTTGACCGTTAAAGGAAAGGGCTACCCTTCGTCCGTCTAAGAAGGAACAGACCCATGCCGCGATCGACTCAGCAAAGCTGAGGATGCGCAACACATGTGTCATTCGCTCCCTGTGTACGTGATTGAAGAAGCCGCTAATGTCAAACAGTACAGCCCCACAGCGTCGTTTCAGGCGGAGTTGGGACTGGGCGTCATGGCACAAGGTTAGGACAGCGTCTAGAGTCGAGGAAAAGGCCCTAGTGCTGAATTGCGTGGTAGGTAGGAGCGTGTGTTTGTCCGCGTCGAAGGCAAGGCGTTTGGCCACTATCTTCTCCAGAAGTTTGCTTACGCATTCAATCAGAGAGATTGGGCGGTAAGCCTTTGCTAGGAGATAGTCATCCTTCCCTGGCTTTGGAATAACGACTACTGTCGCTTTCCTCCAAATCCGAGGATGGTAACCACTTCCCAAGCAGGCGTCATAGAGCATGATGAGGTGATCCTTGAGAACGGACCAGGCGCGCTTAAGAATGAGCCAGGAGATGCCAGTGGAACCTGGGGCAGAGTTATTGTCACAATCGAACAGAAGGTGTTCTACTTCGTCTTTAACAATGGCGGGCCATTCCCGCGGGGGTACTGGAGGGGGATCGGATGTTTGCTCCACCTCAATGTCGTCCAGCCGTTCCACAAAGAACTTCTTACTCAGTATCTCTGCAATCTCCCTTTGGTCAAAAGAGAGCGCTCCGGATGCCAATCGAAGTGCTGGGATGCCATCCAATTTTCGCCCATGACGCCATTTGGCAACTTCCCATATATTGCGTGTTGCGATGACGTTGTCGTAGTATGTCATTTTCGATTTGTGGACGAGTTTGCGGAAGTCCTTTGTTGCCGCTGCCTTTTCTGGGCTATCCCCGGGTTCGAAGGTGTGTAGGTGGGCGATGGCGTCTGCGCAGGCTTCATTCCACCACCGGTTGGATCTTGATCGGTTGGGTAGCTTGGAACTAAGATGGGTGTCGCAGGCTGTGATGATGGCGGTGTGTAAGTGTTCCGCGAAAAGTTCGATGTTGCGGGGTTCAAGTGAGAGAAGAGAGGGTGAAGGGAGGCCGGATTCGATGTCCCCCAGCCAAGCCTTCATCTGATCTTCTGAGAAGTTGGCGTCGAATTTGTACGCTTTGTGTTCCGCTTGCTTGAGACCACGAAAGAAGCCCTCCAGTAACCAGATCGTGCGGATACCCGCATGATCTGATCCTAGAGAAGCTGTCCAGTCCGTGATCGGTGGTGAGAGGGAGAGGGAAGCGACCGCTGCGCAGTTATGCCAGACCAAGTCCAGTGTACTGCCGCGTTCAGCATCCGTTCCCCTCCGAGTGATTTCTCCAGGCATCGTCGCCAGCTCAAGAGCTTGGGCTGCCGCCCATTGCTCGAACCGTGCGGCTTTTGATGAGGGTGACAACCCCTTGGAGACCAACTCGGGGAGTGGAGGTTGAAGTCCCTGACCACCATTGTGGGCACGTCGGGGTCGAGATCTAGATCAAGAAGTGAGCGTAATGAGGAAGGGTCCTCGACGTCGTGGTAAAAGTTAATAATGCGTAGAGTGTCTGTGTGGATGCGTAAGTCAACAATCATAAGGGTATTGTGCTGTACTAAGTCCAGGCGCGGCACTACCCTAATCGGGTGTAAGCGTCGGCCAGAAGAGAGTCTGCTGTACTTTCGTATGTAAATCATAACTTTAGCTCGTTTAGAGTCCAAAGAATAGGGATAAAAGAGTAACCAGTTTTGGTGCGCTGCACCTCCCAGAACTTCCCTCCCATCCCGTTCTCCATCTGCTCTTGCAGTTCCAATCTGACCATACCAAGGTTCCTGTACACAGATAATGTCATCGTCTTCATTGGTTTCGAGGAGGGCGTGCATCATAGGATTACGCCGTCTCATGTTGACCGCCAAGATAGACGTACTATGCATGTTGGGCGTTTGATGGTGTGCTGAACAAACGGGATGCGTCGTCCCTGAGGAAGGACTTAATGGCGTCTGCCGCCGCATCTCCGATGTTTGGGTTCGGGTGATCGAGGGAGAAGTATTGGCCGAGAGAGTTCATGATAACGATGAAATCAGCCTCGAACGGGTTGATGGCGCGGGTAGTGAAGTTGTTTTTGAAAAGGGAAGTGGCTAGGTCCATGACAAAGTCTTTTGCCTCAAGGATGCAACGAGGGGCCTCCCCAGTTGTAGCTGCCTCCTTGTCACGAGCTTGGATCTCAGCTTCAGTGGCAAATCGGGTGTTACGGGGAAGGTGGGAGTATGCGAAGTGGACCGGGTTTGTGGAACCCCAGTTGGTACGGAAGGAGGAGATGTGTGCCTGGCGTTCCTCCGCGTCCGCGGCCCCCTTGACCAGGAAGGCTTCGGTGGCAGGGACGGTGAGGGGGAGGCCATGTGCAACCGCGTAGTGGGTGGGCAAACAGAAAAGGTTTGTGAGGGAGTCCGTGTGCAGACCCCACCCCAGCTCCAATTCTGTAAGCGCGCGGCTCGTGTCTTGAGGTGAGCCGTCGCTGACCGTCGCCGCTACAAGCCGGAAAGCGTCCAAGGTTGCCGAGATGGAAGCGACGTCATCTGGAAAGATAACAGTAGCAACTGAGGAGGATTCAATAGAAGAAGAAGGGGCACCGCCTGTGGGCATGTGCCCTGGTACGGTCGCATTGGCTGCTGCTGCTTTGGCCTTCTTATTGGCCTTTTGGCGCGCGCTTCGGCTCGGCTTGCTCGGCTTACCAACCGCCTCAGCTGCTGTCGTAGAGCCTGCTGGTGTGTTTTGTTTACCTGATCAGCGAATGGTAGTGAACCCGTCTGCATCAATCGGAGCTGGAGTCGGAGTGGAGGCGGTGGTGTTGACGAGGGGGGAGGGTTTGAAGCCCCCGCAGAGAGGACATTTTGGTGAACGGGCATTGTGTCGCCCTCCGCACAAAAGACACGGGTACCGGCAGTTGCATTGACCAGCAACAACGTGTGTCGTTGCCTTACAATGGAAACCATGGTCCGCGCCAGTGTGGGAGCCGCCGCATATGTGGCACTTAACACTATTCGGCCCTAGTTTGCATGTGGGAGTGTTGGTGGCATGACCGATCTCGTGGCATCGGCCGCACTGGGCAAAAAATGGCTTGTCTCCTGTGAGGAAGAACTGAGTACGGGAACCAAACATTCCGACGCCATGTTGTTTGGCAGCGTGGGACCTGGTTCCTGTTTCGTCAATGAACGCGAGTTGAACTACCCCTCGTGTGGCGTGCGCCAGGGACGTGATGGGGAGTTGCCAGTTAGGTTTTGACACAAATATTGCGTCAGTAAAGAACGGGACATGGCAGACTTCCCAGAGGAGTGTGTCAGGGTCATGAATGACTCCTGCTCCATCCGAGGTAGGAACGCCGCAAAGTTGTGCGAACGTCCAGCCCTTGTTGGGCAATGGGTTCCCTCCCCCAAGCGGCTCCGTCAGAGCTTTGGAGAATTGAAGGATTGTTGAGAAGGGGACTACGCCTGCGAAGACGTATACGAAGTTATGAGAAGATTTGTTTACCGACCAGCGCCCATAGAGCAGGGCCGGGGCTTGAGCAGACATGCGCTCCATCTGGCTTCGCGCTGCCTGTACAATGCCGCCCGGGTTCGACTTATATAGCCGTCCCTCCGCCGCAGAGTCCGGCAGCCCAGTGCCGCAAGTGATTGTGATTTCTGTGTTGTCAGTAGAGACTGGTGCAGCACTTCTGCCCCCTTTCTGTGCCACGCCCCACGCCGTCCGCCCGATGGTGTTAGCGTTGGAGCGGGCCGAGGTCTGAGCAGCATTGGTGTTGGCGAAGTTAGAGGGATTGACCACCCCTGCCCAACGGACCCCCTCTGGGAGGAGAGCTCGCTGGGCTGGGCGGGTCGCGCGGTTGATAGGGGGGGGGATTGAGATCGGGGCACCTTCCTGAGTAGGTGCGGGCGCCGTGGCCCCGTCGCCCTCCACAGGTAAAGCCGGTGCACCCTGAGAACTGGATGTCGTCTGAGGGCTGGGGTTGGTGTGGGGCCCAGGAGTCGGACCAGCCGCGCGTGAGGCAGCAGCCGGCGCCTTCTTCTTAGGGGGGCCCTGAACTGGTTTTTTTCGTGAGGGAGGTAATGGTGGTCTCATGTCCATCAATACATCTGGACAAGTCTGCGATCTGGGTCGTGAAAGAGGTCAACAGGTTTGACTGAAGTGCAGTGAGCATTTCGGCCAGTCCTGGCACGAGAGGGATATTTGGGATAATGTCCGGCTGAGCCGGCAGAGCTGGTGCTAAGGGAGGGGCCGGTCTCACCTCCCCTGGGGTTGCGGGAACAGGGTTCGCGACCTCCAGGATCAGGTCATCGATCATGGCGTTGGCGGGGTTGTGGATGGACGAGGACGTTCCTCGTGTCTGGTCTGTGGGGTTGGCGAAGACGTCATCCGATGGAGCTGGGAGGAAGAGCGGTCCTGTCCCAACTTCGACGGAGATGTCAGTGAGGGGTTCTGAAATGCCTCTGAGTGGATTGCAAAGGGGGGTGGTTGGTGCTTGTGAGGCCTGGACATCGGCAGGAACCGAAATGCCTGAGATTTTCGTGGAGGAGGCGACAAAGGCGTCCAGATTCGCTTTAGTTTCCGGGTAAGCTGATGCGAAGAAATGAGGTGGTGAGATTGTGCCCGCGGTGTCCGCCATAGGTGCATCCTCCTCCACTTGTGACCCTGCCAAGGAAAAGCTCTGGGACCGTGACCGTATGGCCTTCGGGATCACCAGTGAGCGTTTCCCTTTGGTTTTGCGGGCCGTCGGGGTCTTAGAGAGGTCCAGTTTGCGCGGCCTGTTCACCGGCGTAACGGGACTTCGATCGGTGTAGAAGGATCTGCTCTGGAACCCAAGCGATCCCTCTTGCCGTCAGGGCCAGCACGGCGTTTAGCCGACCGTCCCTCGCATTCTTCAGCGTCGTCCTTGGAAATCAGAACAAATCTGAGTTCCTCGGCCGCTTTGGTGAGGAAGGCAAGTTTGTTCGAGTCGCGGTAGGCGGTCACCCAAGCTTTCTTCTCCGTAGAGATTTGTGCTCGAGTTTCCGTATGCGCAGCCTCGATTGCCTCAGCGTGTTCGATGTGAATCCGTTCGCACACTCTAGTGACCTCATCCCCATCTAGGAGTGGGTCCGTCACGAGCCTCGCGATCAAGTTCCGGATGTCGGTGACCCGGCGATATGCGGACATCTTTACGTATCCAGCATTCTCGTCCAGGAGAGGATGGCCAGTTAGAGGGGTCTCCTCCCAGGAGTTCTCGTCGTCCTTCATAGCTTCCGTCAGTTCATGAATGTAAAGCTTACGCCAGTTCTCAACATATGGAGCCACGTCCCGTTCCGCATCACGAACGATGCGGTCCAGGACTTTGTAACACACCATTCGTCGGGTTTCTGGCCTCCCTTCAAAGTGTGAGTAGAGTGATCGCGCCATGTCGTCAAGGACCATTTTGGTCAGACCCTCAACGTCGGCTGTGGTGGCTTGGTAGGCAGCGGCCGCTTTAAGCCGCACCGCCTTCTCAATATGATTTTGCGCCACCTTGAGGGCCTCATGATAGAACTCCGAAAGTGGGGGTTCTTCATGCGCCGCATAGTGCGCGAAAAATTCTGCGAGTTGATTAGCAGCCGCGGCCAGACGTCCACCTTGTGTGACTGGCGGTACCAAACCCTCTGCTAACTTCCATTCGTCCTCCTCATCCTCACCTAGGCGGACTCTACCTTTAATCTTGTTGCCCCCAGAGCGAAGTGCTCCTCTAAGGGCTGCCGTTACCACAGCGCTAGCTGTTTTGAACCAGCCTGATGGTGTAAGGGCGGTATGGTCCAGTTCTCCCGCGTTGTCAGCCACCCCGCAGTCAAGTGCAGCGATGACCGTTCCGATGGAGTAGTTGAAATCTTCCACCGTGCACGAAAGTGAGTTGTCCCTTGCTAATTTGACAGGCTTGCGAAGGTAGAAATGACCATAGCCCAAACGGGCATCCGAGAGATCTCTGCCAATAGCAATCATTAGTTCCTCGCGGATATCATCTGCACCGTCCCTGTCTCGATCGAAGTCCTCCAACCCAATGTTAGGTGGGACGTAATCGACGAGAACCGGGATATTAAGAACGTCATCAATACTCCTGACGAAGTCCCCGACATGGGTTTCTGGAAAAAATCCCATGTCAAATTGTGACGCAATGGACTCGTGTGTGACGTGAGTCCAGACAGATGTGGCTGAAGGGGGGCATGGTGGTGGAACCATCACCCCTGAACCTGTAGCTTGTGAAACCTCCGAAGAGTCGTGCACTGTAATGACTTCTGGAACTTCAGGGAGGGGTTCCGGAAACTGCACGTTTCCGATCGCCTCCCTGATCAGCGTCCTCGTGGTTTCAGGCAAGCAGTTGGGGGTCTTAGCCCTCCTGATCGCCGTGAGTGAGGCTGCCGCCTCCCTAATGTAACGTCTTGTGGTGTCTGACAGTCTGTTAGCCGTCGTGGTTTGTGGGTTAGCAATTTCATGGACAGAGTCCTGTGTGTATTGCACAGAGGACACCATCGGGATCGAGCTGGGTGGGAGTGAGTTTTCGTCGTCGTTAAGGACAGCAATGGGGGGGAGGTGAAACTCGGCTTGGGGCATCCCTTGTCGCTCCGCGCCGGTCAGGGGTGTGATGAGCCAGTCGTAATTGTGAGTGTACTCATTGGAGGGGATGGGGGCCGGGGTTGGAGCCGCATCCATTGGTGTGGGTTGGGAGTTGGGGTCGAACCCAGCATTCATGATAGCATGATATGGCTGGGAAGGGACGGGATCTTTATTAAAGGTTTTTATGTGAGCCAGGAGGTGGCCCGTATCATTGGGGTCAATGGCAGGGGAGGAAGGTACCGGGTCCTGAGACCACGGAACGTGTTGCGGTGAGGGAGGGGGTTGGTTGTTCTGCTCCATAGAGCTCTAGATTTACGCTGAGTGGAGGTCGAGAGGACACCAGTCGGTATCTCCACTGTGTATTGCAAGAAACTATGCGAAAACCACACCCAAATCAAAAGAGATGGTGGTGGTAGAGGGAAGAGAAGGGATGCTTTGGAAGTGTTAACCAAGATGGTGAACAGCACAGGTGAAGCCAATACTCACAGTGGACTAAGAAGAGACTGTGGTGAGATAATAGCAGCACAGGGTAAGCAGGATCTTGCAAGTAGAGCTTAGAAGAGTCTGATAACACAGAGATGAGAACTTTACTTCATTAGAGGGAAGTATAATTAACCTGATAACACAGAGATGAGAACTGTGGTATCAGGGTGTACATGGTGTGCTACTTATACATCTAGAGACAATAGGCCTTATACTACAATAGGAGACAAGGAAAGTGTTATATAATAAGTAGAAGTACAATAAGCCCCTAATACAATAGAGGGTGAAACAAAGGAAGTGTACTTAGACAATAAGTACAAGGAGTGTAAAGAACAAAGGTGTTACGCCCTAGCAGGGGTGTTGTGCAAAGAGTGGTTCAAAGGTTCAGAGTGTCTGTGAAGACACACACTAATAGATGAGCAAAGACGTCTATTGTCTGTGATGCTACGACTCTAGTAGTGTCTAATAGATGTTATGCACAATGTGCACAACTGACTTAGTGACAAGACACCTAGTCCGAAGTGTAAGACACTTCTCTATGCCTAATCTTGGTGGCGAACTAAGTCAATCAGGTGTGGCGTTGTTATAGTACAACTGCAAAGACTTCGAAGGAGGGTTTGACTCAATTAGAGTCGAGAGAGGTGGTTCACAAGATGAGGGGAGGACTGTTCACACCAAAGGTACGAAGACAAGGTTGCTAGATTGCAAACGAAGCCAAGTCTGGCTTCCTACAGTGTAGAGTACAAGTATTTATAGTGCTCAAGTCACAAAGACGAACACATAAAGGCAGGCATGTATAAACATCGTTATCTGAGGTTTTCTTATCTGAAGCACAAGACAATATGGGGTAAACCACATATAGAACAAGGGGGACACACCAATGGGGTAAAGAAGATAACAGAACCGAAACAAAGGTAAGTAGGAACATACATGTGAAAGGACTGAAGTGTCCAGATCATAACAAAAGGTATATCACAATAAGGATATAACAAAAGGAAAGTCTTAATGCATACTACAATACCAAGTCCTTGTGATTGTTTTATACATATGATGTCATAGATAACAAGTCCAAGATTGTAAAGATCATAATAATCTAATCTACATAAGTTCTGTATATCTAATCTAATCTAAAGCAGTCCATTATCTGCATAAGTCCTTTGAGCTGCTAAGTGCACACAGGTCACTTATCAACACAAGACACAGAACTCTACCCAGCTAAGCACCCTTATATTAGATACAGACAATATGAACACTTACCCCATAATACCCCACATGCCACCACCACTGACAGGGAGCCCATTATGCATGACAAGTGGAGAAACCACATAGAGGATCCCCTCCAGCAGCCATTCAAGGCTAAAACCCTGATTGGATGGACATATAACATAGGAAGCAACTATTTGACCTGCCCAATCATGATCAACAGGGTTAGTAGACCTGCACTTTGGTATCAAATTATTGAAAGTGATGACCCCATCATCCATGGAGGGATGGACCAAACTGATCAGGTGTATGCATTTCCATTCTATGTGTCCCCATGGCTTATGCTCCCATATCCACCCAAGTATATGGAGGCCAAGTTGGAGAAGTTGGAGTGGGGGCATCTGAAGCAGCCCATCATGGACCAGTGCCTCAGGGCCATTACCAATAAGTCTATTCTCACCAAAATACATCACTAACAAGCGCCAACACAAGATCAGTGACACCTTAAGCAACATATCAAGGAGCTTGGGATGGGTATAGCTGTCATTTACAGCTGACAATTACTATGTGCAGCTCACCTCTATAAGGCTGACACCCTCACATGCCTGAAGCAAGAACACTGGCAGCTTAGCAACCTGGAGATACTCTGAGAGTGCCCCAACCATGTTGAGTATTGGTGTGACTATGGCTACTAGGATGTGGGCGTCCTTTCTGAAAAGGGGGTGATGTTATGATATGGGACCAGGCTTTGGGTAGCTTGTATCCCTAGACTGGATGCATATGATTAAGATGTATGTAACTCATTGATAACAGCTTCAAAAACCCCAGTACTGTACAATAAGGTTGAGGTTTGTGATTGGTTCTCTATTATATGATATCTATGACTTGGATGGACCTTTACAATAACTGTACAATATGCAATTGGCTACAGTACTTTTAAGAGGCACTTTAAAGCCCTTGTGTATATGTACATAAGGTCACCAAGCTATGCCCATGATTTGGCAGCTTGGTCTTCTTAGAATCTACTCTGTTCTTCAATTATCTTCTCACTCTGAAGTCTTGCACTCCTATTGACAGGAGTCTGCCTTGTCATTTACAACCCTTGAGTCAGTATTGTCCTTTGAATAGGACTTGCTATTATACTTCAAGACCAGTCACATGCCACCAGGCCATCATCTGGCTGATTTGCTAAGTCATGCCTGTAGTTGTCACCATTATTTTGCTCAAGTTGAGCCACGTGCCAGTAGATATGTAACAAAGTAGTAATAGTAAAAAGGAAAAGAAAAATGTCTATAGGATCATGATATATCAGGAATTGCCTAAGTTCTCTTTGAACTTAGTACTTAAAACTTGACCCAGACCCTTTGTGTTTTGTTAGTGAACTAGTGTGATATTTACCTAAGTCAGGTAAACATCCCTACCATAATATAACACTCTTATTAATAGCAATTTTAAATGAGCCAATATTAGTAGGCCTTAGTGTAGCCCTAGGTTGTTTAAGCAGTATTCTGTAGAAAAGTAACTTCTAGGGAATCTTCCTTTCTTGGTAACCACCACCTGCTCAGACACACCACAGTGACTTAGCTGGAGGTGGTATACTAGGATACTTCTACATACACAAATCAGCTACCACATACAAACAGAAACACAAACAGTGATATAAAAATTGGCGTACAGTCGAAATGGAGGGCAAAACAAATGTGCAGCATCCCTTCTTGACCTCTTACCACCATCATCTCCTTTGTGTTTTGATTGTGGTCTTGCCTTTCTCTCTCACTTTAGGAGATAACGACTGGAATACCTCTTGACCTCCTCATCCTTCTCAGCCTAGAGCTCTATGGAGCACAATAACCTGAATAATCCTAACCATCCTCCCTCAACGCCATCGGGACAACATGTTCCTTGGTCCACACCTATTATGCCTCAATCACCCATCAATCTAGACAACCTCAATGAACACCTTGCAGCGTCAATCAACGATGGTATCAAAGTCTTTGATGCCATTCAATCAACTCCCACTACTTGGGAACCCACACCACCGGTCAGCTTAGACCTAATGGAGAAGCAAGGGACTCCTATAGCGTCTAACACTGGTAACGTTACCTCAAATGATCAAGACGATATTGTCAACCAGGATAGCCGTATGGCCTCCCCAGTCCAATATAACAACAATGATGACAAGGAGCGGGACTCCTCTGAGCCGGTCTGCTTGGGGGTCAAGTTAGGTCCCTCCTCGCAATCCAGCCTCCATGCGGCCATAGTGCGAGCTGTGGAAATGGAACATGGTCGATCCCTGAAACGCCTCCCTGAGAAAACAAGGTGTCTCATCAGAGAAACATTCCGTACTCACCGCTTCAATCAGGTTTCCGATCAAGGGATACAACTTCCAGAAGAACCTAAAACAATCAACATCCAAACCGGCTCCACTCCTTGTGCTTCTAGAGCGCTAATACGACCTGCGCGTGGCTGACCCTTTAGACAGGCAGTTTTGGCGATTACCACACCCTTTGGAGGACCGGCCAGAGCGACTATGGCTGAGGCGATGCGACGCACAAGTGGATCAGCCAAAGTGAGGCACCCCTAGACAGCACGATGGTAGCGCGACGGTTTAGACTCTCGGACTTGATGCGCAGGAAGACTCGGAGACACGGTCCAAGGCTATGTAGGGATGAGACATACACAGCGGTGTGTCTGCGTCACTCCTAGTCTGCGGGACAAATACTCCAAACTCGAGAGCCCCAGCAACCGCATAGACCGCACCAATGACCAGCCGACCGCCTCAAGGCGCAAGACAACCGCACTTGCATCCAGTATAACCCTTCGGTGTCCCCTTTCGCTCCGGCTAGTTTCAGGCGATGCGCCTCGTGGCCTGTAACTGCGTCGGTAGAACACCTGTGTCGCTTTGCGTCGGTTGGCCCCCTTCTGATTGGCGGCTTCCTGAACTTAGCAGCGGAACTGCGGAGGAACCTTAGGACCGCTTCGGCCGAAAGCAGCGTACGAAGATGTATTTAAGAGGGTAGTTTTCGTAGTAGTAAGTAGCTAGTCACTCTCCGGATTCCTTACCTTTTAATCCTAAGATCTCTACCTCTCCTATCTTAATTCTTCTCTATCTATCTTCTGAAGTCATTCAGAGGTCTCTATAACTCTTTGCATCACTTGCGAACCCTTTGCGTACCCATGTGTACATCTGCGTTGCGATTCCGGCTACCGAAGCCTTGCGTTAGCGAAACTTGCGATACTCGGCAGGCGCAACTGCGTGCGTCTTTGGCCGATTGCGATTACGATCCACTGTGATTCTCGGCCCCTACGATAGGGCTCTCGGCTCCTGATAGTTAGTTATCGGCCCAGCTTGCAGTTATATTCCTCAACCTCCCGAAACCCAACTGTCCTAAGCTGCACAAGAACACGCTCATAGGCAGTTTAGGGTATCAGCGCGAAGCAAAGGGAGGGATCACTCTCGGAGCTCAGCTTGGACTCATCTCACTTATGAGTCGGGCTGTTCTGAAGAACTGGCCTATTTTCGGGAGGCTGTCCCAGTTCCTACTAACATCACAGAATTCTTTGGCGACATTGAAAAAGCAATCAAGTGTCCCATGCTGGTGCCCCCTATCGATTTATCAGATATGGAGGTGGAAGGCAAAGCAAGTGATGAAGTATACGGTGTTGGGTACAGCGCAGGCCAGAAGGAAGATCTGGCAGCCATGATCCAGGACCTTCGCAAGGAGATTGGTCGTGATGTCTCTGAAGGAGTGTCAGGCTGGTCGGAATTTTACCTCCAAGACATGATTAAGTTGTGGGCAGGTTCTTCTATTCCTGCTAACATCCAGGATTTCAATGATTCAATGGGGATGGTATTGTCCGCGCTTGATGCCGGACTTGATGATGATCTTCCCACAAAGGGGGTAACACCTTCTTCATGGTTTAGGTTATCAGCAGCCTTACTCGCTGCAATGACCAGAGGGGTCTTACGCTCCGGTGGTCCAAAAGTCAAGGGAAGAGTTAAACTGGTACCAGATGAAGACCATTTCCGAGTCGCTCCTGGGCTGGGGATGCCTACCACTGAAGGAGGTTGCATCATTCTGATGGCACGCCACCTCGTGGAACTTTTTGAACAGCACAAAAAAGGGGACAACTTACCCTTTGTCGATTACTTCAACAATTTACAGAAGGTTACCCAGAAGCATATTCAAAGGGCGGTCAAACTTGCTGCCGTGGAAGCTTACCAAGAGTCAACAGGCGACGCTGAGAAAATCCATGAAATAGTCATGGATGATATGGCAGAACAACTTATTAACCAGCTCAAGGACGATCCAGTTGTGCAAGCTGAAGTCAAACGCAAGGTCCAAGAGCGGATGATGAGGAAATTGGAGGACAAATGTATTGAGGATATTGACGAATGGAGGACCATGTATCGGAAGGGCCTTGTGGCGGCTCTTCGGGCCGAAGCAATGGGTACTGATATTCCGGTGTTATCTCACAGCCAGATTGTTAGAGAGTGCAGCGAAGAAATTCAAGCACAAGCAGACAAGAAAGCTGCGGAGATCAAGGATAGCATTATCAAGGAGGAGGTGGAAAAGTATCTCCTTCAAGAAACCGACAATGCAAGGGCTATCATCAGGTGTAAGTATTTGGAGAACATCGAGGATGCCCGACATGAAGTTAGGGCGGAGATCACCTCAGAAAAGAAGAACTGGGCAGTCACGTACCACGACTCAGTACAATTAACCTTTTTGTCTGAAAAGGCAACCCTTTTAGGATATCATCTTGTCCATAATGACAATGACGAAGAATGCGAGGGACGCACAGCAAAGTGGGCGATCCCTGATGGTAAACGCTCCAGGTCCGCTTCACGTGCGGAGGACATTATGCCAAATGCTGTTCCAGTCACACTGGTCACCAAGCCATGAAGATTGGATGGTAGCATCACTCCTCAAGCAAAGAAAAACAAGAAGAAGAATGGTGGACGGAAGCTAATTATCCTGAAGCCATTCTCTACGGCCGGCAGCGAGGTGTCGTCCAACGAAGATGGGATGGAGGAAGATCCTCTTCCTCCACCAGACTTCGGTGGCGTTTCATCTCCAGTATCTGCTCCAGTATCTGAGCCCATTCAACCCATATCCGTACCAGTTAATGTAAGAGCTTTGCAGCAGCCATCTGGACCCTTGCACGACCCTATGACATTACCGGTCATTCACTCTAACATTTCTTTGGATCCTCTACATGGAGTAGCTTCATCCATGCACAACCCAAAAAACATAATGGAGGAAGATCCCAAGATCAATGAAGCAACTGCACTAGTGGCTAAACCGGCTACTCCCATAACTGTTTTACCCAATCTTCTGGCTATTCCTCTCCTACCTGGTCTCGCTGAACTCCTTAACGCCCTTCAAACCAATATTACCACGACTTTTTCCAGTCAGATTTCCTCACTTACGGATCAGATGGATCAACAAGACATTCATATCACTAACATCACCAAATTGATCATCAGCAAGGGCAAAGGTGTGGCCAAGGCTCGCGAAACCCCTCCTCACCTTCCTACCACTACTGCTCCTGGTGTAAGACCAGATGCGGTAGCACACATTTCTAGCACATCTGCTCCTGGTGGAACACCAGATGCAACAGCTGCTGCCAACCCAGCTCCCGGAGAACCGATGGGACCTCCCTTAGGACCTCCGCCAATGAATGCACCATCCATTCCCGCACGGAAGAACGGTCTGGTCCCAGTCCCTAGGAACACGACCAGATGGGCTTCTGTTGTCACTTCAACCATGTATGCTGGACAAACTACAGCTAGAGCTGGTGCCATCACCAATGCTAGTGCAGTAGGGAGAACAGTTACTGGGGGGAAGAAGGCTGGTGGTACCCCAGCTTACCTTATTAACACAGAAATTACAGTCATGAGGGGAAAGGGTCTAAAGGACCCGAAGAAAGAGGAAGCAGTACACAGCCTCACCCCCACCCAAATAGTCCAGTCTGTACGAAGCCAGATGGAGAAGCTGATGGCTTCCCCACCTATGCTTATGTGTGGACAATGGTCTACGAAGCCAGGTTCTCTCAATTTTGTCTACGTGTTCTCTGGTTCAGTTCCATTTAACATCATTTTGCAATATAGGAAGGCGCTGGTTGAACCACTGGGATGCGGTGACAACTTGCCTAACTGTGGATGGACATTTGCACAGCTCAGGGGGGTACCCACCTCTGACAGAGAAGGGGTCATCCATTCACCAGATATGCTAATACGGGAGTTAAGGCTGATGCCTTTCTTCAAAGACGCCATTTTCTGCTCTATGCCTCACTGGCAGGCTTCAGTTCATACCATTTCTACGGTCTCGACGTCCACAGTCCAGATTGTATATATTGATGAGGACGGTTCTAGAACGGCGGCTGCGAAGGCACATGGAGTGGCCATGTTTGGCTTACGCATGGGCTTTTTCACCACCGGTAACAGCCCGTTCGTTCAACAATGCGGCAGATGCCACTTGATGGGTCATGTTTTGGGCAGTCCAGCCTGTAAACTTGTGCCTAACAGTGTTAAATGCTACATTTGCGGAGGAGCGCACATGGGGATGGAGCACGCGTTCCACTGCAAGGCAACTACTCACATTACTGCAGGAAAGTGTAATTGCAGATTCAAATGCTTGATCTGTGGAGGACCACACAACGCGAGGTCCTGCGACTGTCTGGTGAGGGGAGGTTTCAAACCCCCACCCTTGGTTGGAGCTGTCACTCAACCCTCTGACAGAGGGAAAGAGAAGATGGCAATGATGGATGCTTTGGGGTTCAATGTGGTGGAGGGAAGTAAATCGAAATGGAAAAGGGGACAAGGAAAGAAGTCAAGCGAAGAGAATGGCGGAGCGTCTGTCCAGGAGGTTATCTTCCCAGATAGCGTGGTGTCAATCTCTGACACGTTCAACGCCTTCCGATCCCTAGCAGCCAAAGTTAGCAATGAAAACTCTCATGATGATTTTAACAGAGCACTACACAAATTGAAACAAGAATGGGGCTTCAACACGGCGGAACTAGATGGTTTGGTGTGTGTCCAAACGTGCTATGCTGTCAAGAATCGCCTTCCTTTGTGTGTTCCTCAAGTCAAAGACGCCATAGCAAGGGAAGTCATGAAGGACACGCACAACGGCATCACTCAAATCCAAGAAGTGCTCAAGGCTTTTGAGGACAAGTGGCTCAGATTCTCACTGATGAAGTACCTCATGTCAACCCTCAAAAACAAGCGCTTCACGTCCAAAGACGAGATCAAACTATTCAATGAACAACACAAGTCGGCGGGGGACAAGGTGAGAGAGGTCCAGGATGCTGTAGTATTTGTGGGCAACTTAGCAGCATCTCTCTACGAAAACAACGAAGTCAATCGCAAGATCTTGAGTGAAGAAGCAGAGATACTTGTTATCCTTCATGATCTCCATATTCAACTAAGCGATGGTGTTGGTGTCGGCCCTTGCGCAGCTACAGTCATCAAGGAATACCTCAAACATCCGTTGGCACTGTTCAACGTAACAAAGACACATGAAGCCCATGCATAGTACATCGATACTGTCCACCAATATGAGAATGTGCAATGCTATGATGCACACACTACTTGAGATGAATTCTGATGACGATATTCTATGTGTTCAAGAGCTGTGGTTTGGGAAGATTGGAACAGCAAGAGAAGACAAGGCAAAATATGGGCAGGAGGTTTATGGTGGTGTGACCCACCAGAACTGGAACCTGCTTTACCCTCACTTTACTGACAATTTACGTGCTAAGGTCATGAT
The DNA here is from genome assembly GCA_025769895.1 of Lactarius psammicola. Lineage (NCBI taxonomy): Eukaryota > Fungi > Basidiomycota > Agaricomycetes > Russulales > Russulaceae > Lactarius > Lactarius psammicola. The sequence goes on from WTXK01000104.1 coordinate 127,333, forward strand.
CTACATACGGAAACATAGTTGAACTGGTTCAAAGCGCCGGTTACATCCACTGAAGGTGGTCCCACATTACAATCTAGCTCGACACAACTGCATACAAGTAGTGGATTTTCACATAGCTCGTGACTCTTTACGGATTATTAACTTTTATAACGACGTGGACGATACTACTGCCCTACAGACTTTAGTATCCCTTGACCTTGATTCACAGATCCCAACCATGTTGGTTGGAGACTTCAATTTACATTCCCTGCGCTGGTTGCCCTGAGACTGGGCACCTTCACCATGGATCGCGGTGTTCGAGCAATGGGCTGCCACCCAGACACTAGAACTTGCCACAATTCCTGGGGAGGTCACGTGGAGAGGGACCGAGGAGGAGCGGCCAAGCATGTTGGACCTTACATGGCACAACTGTGCGGCTGTTGCCTCCCTTGCCCTTACTCCTCCAGTTACGGACTGGGAAGCTTCGTTAGGCTCAGACCATGCGGGAATCCGCTCCCTGTGGCTCCTCGAGGGCTTCTTCCTCGGAGCGAAACAGGCAATGCAGACCGAGTGGGACTTTACGCTACAAGGGGAAGACGAGACAAAGGCTTGGCTTGATGAAGTCACGCAAGGTCTTCCCTACCTTAACACCATTTGGGACTCACCGGCATCCATTGAATGAGCAGCAGAGAAGATCCAAACTGCGCTTGTTGACGCTTGTGACAAGACCTTCAAGAAGAAGCTACCCTCCAAAGCTCGCAGTAATCAATGGTGGAACAAGGAGTGTCAAGAAGCTGTAACCTCACTTCGCTCTCTACCACCAGGTGACAATCCGGAATGACGTGAAGTGGCAAAACGCCTCAAAAGAGTCATGAAGAAGGCCAAGCGAGACTACTACAAAGACATAGTCACCAAACACGACATTTGGGAAGTGGCTCAATGGAGACATGGACAACGTCTCGCTGGCATCCCCACGTTAAGATTGGTGTCTGGTATCCTCTCATTTGACCAAAAGAAATTGTGGCAACACTTAACGCCAAGTTTTTCGTGGAAGAGCTCAACGAAATCAAGATAGCCCAAATCTCGGATCCGCTGCCTTGCGAAGAATGGGAGTGGAACCCGATTAACGAGGAGGAAGTCGAGGCCCTTTTTCAAAAGTGCTCTAACATCTCCACACCTGGGAACTCCAGCGTTACGTGGGAAATCATCAAATGGTCGTGGGAAAGAACAAAAGAGGTGTTAATCAGCCTCTTTAATGCTTGCTTTTGTACAGGGTATCATCTGCACACATGGAAGAAAGCCACGGTGGTGGTAATCCTGAAACCTGGCAAGGAAGACTATCTGGCAGCTAAATCCTATTGCCCAATTTCCCTTATTGAATGTCTTAGCAAGTTACTGGAGAAAGTCGTTGCTAAATGGTTCCTTTATGAAGCCGACAAGTTTAAGCTTTTACCAACAACTCAATTTGGCACAAGAAGCTTCTCATGCACGCTGGACGCTGGTCTTACGCTTTGTTATGACGTGCAATCTCAACTTGGGCTTGGTTGGAAATGCGGTGCGCTTCTCTTTGATATCTCAGGCTTCTTTGATCATGTTCACCAGGGAAGGCTAATCCATGTGCTGCGCAACCTTGGTTTCCCCAAGTCGATCGCGCTCTGGGTTGACTCTTTCTTGGAAGGATGTAAAGTCTCACTGGCCTTCAATAGCCAACTGAAGGAGGAGCGGGATCAGCCTATTGGTACTCCTCAAGGTTCTCTGCTATCTCCTATTCTTTCCACTCTTTACACATCACCATTACTTAAACTTCTCCCTCCTACTGATGGCACCACTCTGGGTATGTACGTTGATGACGGTCTTATCTTTGCTCACAGCAAGGACTGGACCGAAGTCAATGAACACATTTGGATGAGGTACGCACAGTGCGAACTCTGGCTAAAAGCCTCGAACCTTTTCATAGAACCATACAAAACTGAATTACTGTACTTCCATATGCCAAGGGCTCGCCTTCATAACAGCCCACCTACATTCCTTTATCTTACTGACATTTTACGCAATACTTACTATACGGTTCACCCATCCGCAACTGTTCGTTATCTGGGGTTTTTTATTAACCACAAATTTGACTGGGGACCACACATGACCACGATATGCAATCGGGCACGAGCGTCCCTCAAGTCTTTACAGATGCTCGGCAACTCCATTTGGGGGATATCCATGGCCAGCTGGCGACTTGTGTTCAACGCAGTCTGCCTACCTGTGCTGTCATACGGATGTCAACTCTGGATGACGTCTCCAAAGCGCAAGACACTCATTAACCAAGTATAGAAGGTAATGAATGAGGGGGTGAAAGTGGTGGCTGGCGCGTTCCACACGGCCCCACAAGAACCCCTTCATGAAATTCTTCACATCCTTCCAGTGAGACTAGAGTTGGAGAAACTCACGGAGACTTCTTCCTACAGACTGACCCACATTCCCCGTACGTCTCAGCTCCTAACCTGTCTGGGAAGGGAATGGACGGATGCGGTCCAGAGCAGCCCAGACAGCAGCAATGTTGGACTGGTACAAGTCAGTGCACATGTGGGCCGGTCTGGAGGCTTGCCACAGCGCCCTACTGCCTTAGAGGCTCTCGGTGCATGGGTTGACCCAAGATGTCCCCGGACCGACGTCACAGCATTTGCACCCTGGGAGGTTCCCAACTGGGGTCCATTTGTTGTGTTCAAGGGGCTGGATAGACCCCAGGACCGGAAAAAGTGGGTGGACAAGCTTTACGGCTCTTCTGCCAACTCCAGTACGGCATTAATCTACCTTGCCAGAACGGTCTCTAACCAAGGCCAGGACAACAATAAGCAAGTGGGCGCAGCTGCCACTTGTTTTACTATTGGGGGGGTGCAGTACATCCAGAAATGGTGTATGGGTACCGAGGTGGAACAGTCTGACATCAGCTTATTCACGGTCAGCAAATCAGTAGAGTCATTCTGCCACAAGTTTAAACACGGGGTTGCGCCCAAGGATGTGTACGTACTTAGTTCAGACCTCAGCGCACTACAACGAATCACGCGCTTCCATGGTACCAATAACCAGAAGGAGTTACGTATTTTTCACTTATCTCTCACTGAATTCTTTGCTGTACCCAGGGACACTAGACTTCATCTAGTGTGGTCACCTGTCAAGCGAGCACGCACGCAATCAACCCTAGCCCGGAAGGCCGCCATGGATTGTTGCATCACCACTCCCTCCCCCTCCCTTGTAAGCGTGCAGTCTGCTGCTTTCAACAAACTCCATGCCCGTCAGGTTGCCTTTACCAATTGGACTACCGACTGGATTCAAGACCGCCAACAAAAATGTGGCCAAGACTCTGTTGTCTACTCCTACACCCTCACCCACCCACCTGATGGCCAGAATCACCCACTGTTTTTGGCAGCGAAACCACCCACCCCAAAAGAAGCTGAGAAGTGTGACTTTTGTGTCACTCGCCGCACTCACTGCATGGCACTTCAAATGGCGCTACGACACTCCTTCACTTCCAAGTACACCTGGAAGCACTGACCCGACCTACCTCCAGAGGCTTTGGCTTGTCCCTGTGGACTCCCGGAATGTACGGTCTGACATCTATTATACGATTGCCCATGGTTTTCCCAAACATGGCAATCTTTCAATATTAAAACCAACCGACTTCCCTTCACGCAGACCAAAATGTGGCAAATGAAGGAGAAAGACCTATTTGGAGGGGAGCACTGCAAGTGGTTGCTCATTTTCCTGCAACAATCCAAGGCTGGCTTAAGACCGGAGACCGGAGAAATCCCATTTGATCTGGGTTGATGCACGTTCTTTCTGACTCATGACCCTGTTACAGCGGCCCACACATTTACATACAACGGACTTCAGTCATACCATGGACTTTACTATACGTGTTTCGGACCCTTATATACAACGGTTTTCTTTGGAAGGTGCCAACCCCTTTACAATTAGTTCCCTTATGGGTGTGAACTCCATTTACTTATGACTCTCAAATTTGTCTACCTAGTGGATGAGACCAGTCTTGTATTATTATACTGTCCCGGAATAAAATGGTCAAAAAAAAAAAAAAAAAAGTGCAGGCAGAACACGCCAGCATGCAACCCTCAGGGACAAAGAGATCCCTATCCCTGTCAACATTGGCTCAGGCACCAAACAGCAGCAATGGTGAGCAGATAGAACAAAAGAGAAGCAAGCAGGCAACACCCACAGTGGACCCATGAGCCTTCTTGGAAAAGGAGGGATACCTAAAATTGGAAGAGGACATCACAGCTAAGTCTATATACACAGCCTTTAAGCTGATGTATGGGAGATACAGCGCAAAACCCCCCTTGAAGATACAGAAGACCTTCCTCTCACTCCTGGCATGCCTTAGTTCCCTGGTGAAGGAGGAAGCACAAGAGAAAAATCAAATTGTGGAAACCATGACGCAAAAGCTGGGGGATAGAGTGGAGGACACAATGAACAAAGGGATAGCAAAGCTAAGCGACCTAATTGAAGCCTCGCTAGCTAACCAGAAAGAGATGCAGAGTATATCAAAGAAGCTGGATGTATCAGTGAAAGAGATACACAAAGCCCTTGAAGTTGTGAACAGCAACCTCTCGACAGTAGCAGACAAATCCGACAAACTTACAAACACAATGAGCTTGTATAAAGATGCGTTGCTGACAAACCCCCCTCCTAAAGTTGCACATGTTGCAGGGAGACAAGGTACGCAAGCAGCAAGCATGAACCCAAGAATCACAAGAGACACCAAGAGAAAGATAAGACAAGTTCTCATCAATATCTTCAACAAAGACATTATGAACTTGAGTCTAAAAGAGATCAAGAATAAATTCAGCAAACTCCTAAAGGAGGGTAGTGAAAAACCTCCATCTGATGTAGAAATACAGGAGGTGCACAAGCTACACAACGGAGGCATAATCCTCCAATTCAAGAGCAGGGAAACAGCTGAGTGGTTCAAGCAGCCACATATTGAAAGTGAACTACTCCCAAAAATCAACAGAACTGTGGTAGTCAAAGAGAGGTCCTTTCAGATACTTGTACCAAGGGTACCGGTCACTTTTGACCTGACAAACAACAACAACCTTAGAGACCTAGAGGAAGAAAACAACATCCACATCAACAATCTCCAGAAGGCAAGATGGATTAAACCAGCCTACAGGTGGACACTAGGTCAAAGATTCACACACATAACCCTATCAGTGAAAACCCCAGAATCAGCCAATATCCTGATTAGGGATGGCATGTATATCTGCGGAATCAAGATGTACCCAAGGAAGCTGAAAATGGAGCTAAAACAATGCATGAAATGTTGGAAATGGGGACACTTTGCCTCCGAATGCATGGAAGAGAAGGACACATGTGGAAACTGTGGTGAAGACCACAGGATAAAAGAATGCCCAGACAGCAACAAACACTACTGTGTATCATGCAAGATGGACACACATGCAAGCTGGGACTGCGGCTGCCCAGAATTCCTTAGAAGAGTGGAAAGGATGGACAAGAATCACCCAGAGAACACACTAATGTACTTCCCAACAGAGCAAGACTGGACGCTACATGAATGTCCAAATAAGCTCACCATGGAAGAGAAGTTCCCAGCCAAAAATGCAGTTGCAAGTCTCCCACCTCAAGCCCAAGGAACATGCTAACTCCCAACAAGACCAATCGCAAGCAAGAAGAAGACTAGCAAAAAGCAAAGAAAAGAAAACGAGGCAGACACCTTAGACAAATACTTCCCTGCAACAGGAGGTAACACAAGTAAGAAGAAAATTGGAGATGAAGATGAAGAAACCTTTGGTGACATTTTGGAAGATGAGATCACACAACAACTCAACAATGCATATGCAGAAGAATGAATAGAAACGCCAACCAAAAGCCGACCAGCAAATCCTATATAAAAATCTGGCAACAAAACATAAACAAGTCCCAAATATGCCAACACGACTTGATAAGCAGTGGTAAACTAGTGCTAGAGGGGATTGATGTAGAAGCACTCCAAGAACCCTTAATAAGCTATTATGGGAAAATGGTCACAAGCAGAGATTGGAAAACAATCTACCCAAGCACACATGAAAAAGAACCTTTCAAGACAAGATCAATCATCCTAATAAGGGACAACCTGCTAACAGATGGATGGGAACAGCTAGACTTCCCCTCTAGAGACATCATGGCAATAAGGATCAAGGGAAGATGGGGTCAATTGACCCTCTTCAACATATACAACGACTGCAAGCACAATAAGACAATAAAAGCACTAACCGAATACCACAAGTCTCACCTCAAAGAAATCCTAGGCAACACAAACACCCAACACAGGCACCACCTGATCTGGATAGGGGACTTCAACAGACACCATCCCTGCTGGGACACACCCAACAACAATCAGCTGTTCACAAGAGAGGCCACTGAGAATGTGGAGATACTAATCCAGGCAGTAGCAGAACTCAGAATGGATTTAGCACTACCCAGCAGCATACCAACACACGAGCATAACATAACAAAGAGATGGTCCAGATTGGACCAGGTCTTCAGTACAGAACACACGATCGAACTCATAACACAATGCAAATCAATGCTGGAGAAGATGGGAGTCAACACAGACCACTTCCTGATAATAACCACAATGGAATTGGGAATTGAGGTAGTGCCCTCAAAACCAGTCAGAAACTCCAGAGATGTGGACTGAAAAGAGTTCAGAAAGACACTGGAAGAAAAAATGGTGAAATGGGGCATATCAAACTTCATCAAAACCAGGTGACACTTGACCTCACATGCGACAAGTTGACCCGTGTCCTGCAGGAGACAATAGAGGAGAAAGTACCAAGTGTAAGGCTGGGTCCACAAGCCAAAAAGTGGTGGATGAAGGAACTCTCGGAACTGAGACAGGAAATGCTTCAAACACGAAGGAAAGCCTGCGAACTAAGACAACAAGTGCCAAACCCTCCACAAAGTATTCCAGGAAAAAAGAAGAAAATTCAGCAATGAACTAGAATGAGCCAAGAGAGTACACTGGTGTGACTGGCTTGAGAAGGCGTCAGACCTGAATCTCTGAACAGCACACAAGTACATCACAAGCCCACCAGGCAACTGTGGAAAGACAAGAATTCCAGATCTCAAACATGGAACAAGCAATGACCAGCGCATGGCAAGCGAAAACAGGGAAAAGGGAGACGTCCTAGTGAAAACTTTCTTCCCAAAGAAACCAGAAGGGATAGTGCAGCTAGAAAAGCAAGAAAACAAACCCGATATGTAGAATGGACCCCAATCACGAGAGAGCAAATAAAGAGAAGCCTCGCAAGACTGAAGCCCTATAAGGCGCCAGGACCGAACAGCATACCAAACATAGTGCTAACCAAATGTGCCAACATAATAGGAAGATAGGCTATGGTACATCTACACAGCCATCCTAGACAGGACATGCACTACAGACCATGGAAGAAATTTGACACAGTGGTACTAAGAAAGCTGGGAAAACCAAGATACGACACACCAAAGTCAGTACAGGCCAATAGCTCTACTCAACACAATGGGGAAAGTGCTCACATCAATCATCGTGGAGCAACTTACTACACAGAGAAACACATGCTGCTACCAGCCCTGCACTTCAGAGGAAGATTAGCACGCACCACAAACAATGCAATACATTACCTGGTTACAAGATAAAGGACACATGGAGAAAGAAGCAAGTTACTTCAGTCCTATTTCTAGATATAGAAGGAGTGTTCCCAAATGCGGTAAACGAAAAGCTCATGGCCAACCTCAAAAGAAGGGTACCAATGAAAATAGTCCAATTTGTAGAGAACATGCTGAAGGGAAGAATCACAAGGCTAAAGTTCAACAATTACAAATCAGAAGACATAGACATCGACAACAGAATCAGACAAGAAGACCCCCTATCAATGATACTCTATCAATTCTACAACGCGGACCTCTTGGATATCCCAAACTCCCCCAGTGAATCTGCAGCTGCTTACGTAGATGACATGATCCTAGTCACGACGGCGAAGTCCTTTGAAGAAACCCATGCAAAGCTGATGGATATGCTAACCAGAGAAAATGGCACCATGAGCTGGGCCAAGGAACACAACTTAAGGTCCAAGCTGTCAAAGCTGGCACTAATAGACTTCACTCACCACAACAAAAAACTGGAGAGACCACCCCTGCGCATACAAGACACGACAGTCAAACCAGCAAAGAGCATCAAGTACCTGGGAGTCTACCTGGACCAACACCTCAACTGAAAAGAACAAGAGG